>PVLA01001071.1:0-60696 GCA_004027455.1 Hydrochoerus hydrochaeris
TTATGCCTGATGATATAGACAATTCTATTGAAGATAATAAGAAACAACACAGTAATCATTGTAGATCACCTTGTACTGTGGTTTTATATGACTTTTTGGTTTCATGTTTTTATAGGAATTTGTTTTGTTTTGTCTTGCTAAGTTTTGTTTTTCCCTCTAATACAGAAAGGATAGAAATACATGTAGAGATTCATGCATGTGTAGCTGTTTACACTCGCACTGTTTGAATATCTACTTTGTATGCTTTAATTTTGTAACTTGAACAACTATTTCTAAGAGGACAATATGTAATTTATTGACTAATGATTTCTTATTGTTTATCTTTTTTGGGGGAATTCTGTATTATCTCTACCCTTTACTGCTTTTGTTTCTCTTTAAATAAAAAAAAAATCAAACTGTGAGACATTCAACCATGTTCCACCCTCCATCTCCTACATGATTTAAGTTATTCAGTTCTTTACCTACATTGTCTCCCTATTATAAGATTTAAAATTTCATTTTGCTCTATACTTCTCTCTCTCTCTCTCTCTCTCTCTCTCTATATATATATATATATATATATATATGAGTGAATATACATTTGTCCATATATATATATTCAAATCTATATACATATTCACATATAGCCATATATATATATGAAGCTTATCTATTGATAGGCTGCCTACCACATGACATTTTCACCAATTATGCCTCAAAAAGAATACAGTCTATTCAAAGATATAAAATGTATGAGTCAACCTTTTTATGTGATGCACAGTACTTCCTGTGAGTTCTCAGTGTCATATAAAAGCATATTTTTTAAAAAATTGTTAGGTATCACCAATTCCATTTCTAGAGATATATTCAGAGGATTCAAAAAATAGATACAGTAATTACATAAATACATGTACATATATGGTCACAGAAGTACCATTTACAATAGTCAGAAGATTGAAAAATCCAAAAGCCCACCAAGAGATGATGAATAAACAAACTATCATATATCCATGCAATGGAAGATTATCTGTGCATATAAAAAAGGAAGCATTAATACATATTACATGAATGAAACTTAAAAACATTGTTAAATGAAACAAATCAGACAAAAAAGATCATGTTTTGTATAATTCCATTTGTTTCAAATATGTAGCATAAAAAATTCATGAAAGTGGAACAAAGTTTGGCACTGGGAGCGACAGATGGGAAACAACTGCTTAAGGTTACCTTTAGGTGTGATGAAAATATTTTGGAACTAAAGAAAAGAGATGGATGTACAACACTGTGAATATACTAAAGTGCCACTGAGCACACTTTAAATTAGTTAATTTTATGTTACCTATTTTTCTTAATAAAATCATGTTATAGTAAAATATTTTTATTAAAATTTCCATAACACATATAGAAAGAAAAATGATTTATACTCATCCATTAGTTCTACTTCCAAAAAACTGTAGATACCATTAACCCCGATGACTTCCATGTTGTGAACTACTATCTTTTTTTCTTGCCCTCATTTGATTGAACTCTAGTGATGGACAGTACAGCTACTTTCACCCTCTTGGGTCTTCTGAAAGCACATTACAGCTATGGCATTTTCCTCTGAAGACTCCTTCTCTTTCATGGAGTCTTCTCTACCTGTGTGTTTCTTAGATCAGGATTCTCCAGAGTTCTGCCCACAGATCTAGGACTCTTCCCATCAATGGATGATCATGTACACTGCATGGCTTAAAGTATCATTTTACACAATTTCCAAAATCTGTTCCTCAAACTGAAATTAAGCCTTGGAGCTCCTGCCAAGATCTACACTGTCTAGTGCACCTGTTCATACAGTATATCACAGGCTTCTCAAGAGTTACAAAAACCCAAATCTGTCATCTTGCTCCCTCACATATGTCTGCTGCCTGCTCCTCTTTCTCTTTTTCTCTGCTTGAAAGAAAAATACAAAAGAAAAAATTCTGAGATATAATCTCCTAGCCCACCTATAGCTTTAATAGAGTCTGTCACCATCGAGACTCATGTTGAGCCTCAGTCCCCAGTGTGACAGTGCTAAATACAACACTGAGACCTTTAAATGTAACTAAGTCACTAAGAGAAATTCTTTCAGGTCTGGATCAGTGGCTGCGAGAGTGGTTATTAAAAGGGGAAGGCACCCTCATGTCTGGCAGCTTTTGCAGGCAATCATTTCCATTTCCACTTGTCTGCCAGGAAGTACGTGGTCCTCACCAGAAGTTGAGAAGATACCAGTGCCATGATCTTGGGCCTCCAGAACTATCAGCTAAATAAACCTCTTCTTTTCTAATTCACCCAGCATCTGGTATTTTGCTATAGAAAACTGCCTAAGACAATATGCTTATTGGAATTCATGCAAGTAAACACAAAGTTGGATGGCTGCTTTGTCTGTCACATGTTATAAATCCACCTATTACCTTCCACCTCCACCAGATCACCATTTACGCTTCCTTGAATTACTGCAAAAGTCTCCTAAACTATTCTCCCTCTTTCTTTCTTTGTATCCAATTTAGTGTAAAAATCATGATCACAGCAAATCTTGGCATCATGAGCATTCTTTATGTCACTTCTCTAATTAAAACTGCATGGTTCCCATTGCACTTGAATAAATTCTGAGTGCCTTAGCAGAAGGTCTTTTACGATCAAGCCCTATGTAATATCACAGTCTTAACTTTTCCAATCTCCTTTCCTCCTAGTCACCAAAAATGAACAGAAAAATTAAAATAAAACATAATACTTCCATAGAGCAGAATTAGAATTAACACTCAATTTGTGGAATCTTTAGTTTCTATACAATTGCTTTTCAGTGCAAGAAGTCCATCTCAAATGACAATACAAAAATCACTCAAAAAAGTAAAATGTACATGTACTCATATTTTTATGCATTTAAAAAATAAATCAGTATAAAAGATAAATTTTAAATCTTCATGTGGATGGATTCATATCTGAAATGACTATGATTCCTTTAAACAAGATCCCAAATAAAATTGAGCATAACTACCTCAGTGTTTCCTCAGTAAATTTTGCCTTCAGAAGCAGAGGCTGTTTTTCATTATTCTGAAGATATTCAAGTTATATTTAAAGTCACAGACAACTATGTCAAAAATGCTTTTTGCTTATTTGACTTGCAAAAATGCTTCCAAAATGACAATCAGAGTGACAAAATCCTGAAGGAATGACAGTTTTCTTCTCTTTCTCCTTCTCTTCCCTCTAGACCTTTCAGATTCCTAGTTGTCTGTTACATTTAACAAAAATAAATGACTTGAGTGGTATCTTTCCCCTTTAATGATCCCTAACGTTCTAAAAAGTTAACTCAAAAGTTGTGTTTTGGTACCTACAAACTTTCCTCTAAATCCTAATGAAGTAAAAGATTGATCTCTTGCCAGAAATATCACATTATCCTTTAACCATTGTGAAAAACTGTCTCACCAAACTTCATCTTAACTTCTGAAACAACTCTACTTTTCTTTTCACCTCATGATTCTCTATGATCAGACAATGCTCTCAGAAATCTTCCTCCCCACGTTTCAGCCCATCCCCACATTTCCCTCGGCATCTCTGATTTTCTCCACTTTGGTGGAGCAACACGTGCACTTGTTATCACTGGGTAGCACGAAATTTAGATTTTTACCAAAATCATTAGTGTTGAAATGTTGGAGGGAAATGTTAAAAAATAAAGGTGCTGATCATCTCTCATGTCATGAGACACCTATATTTATATTTCCCTGAAACACTCTGCTCTTATTCATCTTCAGGGCTCTAGACATTCATTTGTCCAGTTAGTGTTTACAAAGTCCCCTCTCCTTATCAGGCATTGTGTCAAATATGTGGCAAATAACCATGGACAAACTAGAAATCTCTGCCCTCAAGAGACAAAGAGACCATACATTCAGCATGGAAACATGTAAATTTCACAGGAAAAATAAGGTTGATAGTGTAATGGCCTTTCAGAGTGTGAGCAAAGAAGGATACTGCTGCTGCCTGGCAGATTGCTCCCTCCTGTCTCAACCCCGTAAGTTTCCAGGACCCAATGTAGGTCAAACCATCTCCAAACCTGCCTCCTGCTCTCCCTGTGCTGGCATAGTCCTGCCCCAGGAGCATGGATGGGTTTTCCTTACAGTACTTCTCTCACTGAATTTAGTCATCTGGTGCTTCTTCAACAGACTAAGAATCTTAAAGAAAATATTTGTGTCATTTATATATACTATTTATACAGAAGGAAGGTATTCAGTACATGTGGAATAAGTTTTATGAATGAGAGATACGTCAGGTCACTTTTTGACAATAAAATATTAAAATACAACATAGAAGCTACTTTGAAAAACTAGTTCATCGATTTTTAAAAAAATATATAAACATATAAATTACCATACAACTCAACATTTCCACTCCTAGTTATCTACTGAAGAGAAATGAAAGCATAGGCCTGCAAAAAGATTTGCAGACAGATATATGTAGCAGTATTACTCATAGTAGCCCAACGCTGGAAAACAACCTAAATGTCCATGAACTGATAAATATGCAGTGCAAAAATATGTTCATAAAAAGGAGCAAATGGCCAGTAAATGCTAAAACATGGATGAATCTTGAAAGCACTATCCTAAGTAAAGATATGAGACAACACATATTAGTCTGTTTGTAACAAATCTATGAACTATAACAATGGTTGTGCAGAGCTGGGTGAGAGATTAATTACAGATGACTGTCAGGATTTTACTGGTATGATGAAAAGTATTGAAAACTGATTTATTGTAGTAGTTATATCACTTAGTAAACTTCCCAAAAAATACCACTTGAATAGAGTACATTTTATGATACATGAAAGTGTAATTCAATACAGTTTTTTTTAAAATGTGACATGAAAAGAAAGTTTAGGTGTTGTAGTCAGGGTTGTACAGAGAACAATTAGAATTAGGACACAGAGTTTATAATATTATTTTTATGATGGTCACCCATAGTTAATACAAGAAAAGGTAGGAAATCTATCAATAACACCAAAGACATAGATTATTCAGCCAAGGGCCTAATCCCACAACAATGTCCCACATGAGTCCAGATAAAGACCCAGAGCTCACGACAATGCCTCCCACGAGTTCAACTGGAGGTCTAGAGCCCACGAGAAGGACTCACGCCAGTCTCTTTTATGGATCTGTGCTGGGAAGGCCCAAAGGTCAGTGGTGGAAACTAGGAAGTCTATGCCAGCAGGGTGAAGGAGCTATGCTGGTAGGTTGAGGGTTCTACGCTGGAGCCAAGAAGTCACATTCACAACAATGACCAGGGCTGTCCTGAAAAACACCACAGCCATCCTCAGTGACACAGAGGCCCCGAGCTCCTCCAACAACAACAAGCACAGTCGAGTACATGCCAGAAAGCCAGGGTGACGAGTTCATCCTGGAGATTAAGTGGCACACATCTTCCCCTCCAGAGCCAGGAAGCAATGCTCGATGTGAAGACCAAAGCTCCTCCAGGAGAACCAACAGCTCAAACAGCAACTCGTAAGAGAACCCGCAACGCCTCAACACCTCAATGCCTTAATGCAACTAATGTGAATAGCTTCTCCTTCTTCACGTCTCCATTTATGCTGGCAACCTTCCTCAGGTGAAACATCTATGTTCAGTGCCCTGCTGGTGTAATCCAGCTGGCGTTAAGTTGACCACCATGGCGTTAAGTTAATCCATAACATTAGGGAATAGAAAATTGTAAATAAAATCCCTCTTGTTTGGTTATTGCTGAGACTTGGAAAAGGATGACATATGAGGTCGTTTAATGATCCAATTTATGACCAAAAGTGATTGGTTCAAACGTTCACATAAAATTGAGTTAAGATTCATACTATTCTAAGGTTTGAGCTTAATTATGGTTTCAGGATTAGGCTAAAGACATTTGAGACATGAATATTTTATACAAAATTTGCCATAGTGTAGATATTTTTAAATTAACTAAAATAGGATTTGAATCTTAATATTTAAATAGAAGAGCACAAGGGATTTTTTGGGCAGTGAAAAAAACTTTGTATTTTTATTAGGCAAATACATTCATTACGCATTTGTCCAAACCCACAGATGTTCAACACCAAGTTTGAACCCCAATGTAAACTGTGAACTCTGGGTAATAAAATGATGCATCAAAATATGTTTGTTAATTGTGACAGATGTGTCACTGAGGGGTAGTATTAGTAATGTAGACACCGCTGTATGTGAGGGGGCAGGGTAAAGAGCGAATCTCTGTATGTTCCATTCAAACTTGCTATGAACCTAAAATTGCTCTAAAAAACAAAGACATAAAAAAACAGCTAAATAGGACATCAAGTTTTATATTTAAATGCAATTGTAAATGTCCATTGCCTTTTTGACTTTTTCATTCAAGTACCTTACAAGATAAAATTATTTCCTAAATATGTGAGCGTGTATGTGTTTATGTAAGAGAGAGAGAGAGAGAGAGAGGTAAAAGTACAGATACATAGAAATAAGAATGATGTATATAAGTCAGAGAAAACCAAATCAGAAAAAAATGAATTGTAATATAGGACATTATGTATTTTACAGTTAGAATTTAAAAGTATTGTTATTTCTCTATTTCCAATGAACTACATTACCTTGCTTCAAAAAAAAAACACAATTTTTTAGACTTCAATAATTCTGAAATCAAAAGGCATCTTTTAAACTCAATTTTCATTGCCCATTTCCAAAGTCTCCCTTTAAGATTCTGTTAAGTGAATTGTAGACCATAAAAAAATCTTAAATTTGAGGAAAATTGGTTCAAATAAATTAATTTTGCATTTGAATTTTATAATATGTTTTTGTTCATGATGAATATGGATTTAAAATTTTTGGCATCACTTTAAGTGAATTTAAATAAGGTTACCCAGAGATTTTCAGGATCAAGAAAAACCATAGAATTCCATTTCAGAAAATAAATCTACTGCTTTCTCAATTCTGCCCTGAAATTCCCAGCACACCGCAAAGTCTAAACAAGAGCAGAGCTGCCCATCTTTCTGATACCTGGAACCAGCTGTCACTAAAGTCTCACAGTTACACACTGATTTGTGACTTCTACAGACACCCAAATTGCATTTTCGAAACTATAAGATGCAAGTAAACTGAGGTTGAAGAACAGATAAGATGCAATCGATGGCATTTGCCCTCCACAGAGAGACAGTCTCTCACATGCTGTGCTAGTGGGGACCACAAAATGGGAGCAAACTGGGCAGTAAGGAGCAAAAATGCATTCACCCTTTGACCAGAAATCTCACTTCTGAGATCTGTCCTAAATACATGTTTGAGAATATGTGTTGTGTTGTGTGCACTGTAGCATTATAGGTACCCACCAAAGACTGCAACAGCACAAATTTTCAGAAGACACTTGAGTAAACTGTGATACTACATTAAAAGAAAACTATGCAAAAAGACACAAATACCTACATATAGAGATAATAACTTCTGGGACATAGTAAAAGAAAATGTAAAGTGAGATATGATATTTACAGTAGGTTAATTTTAAGAATTGGAGGATGGGATGTGATTCAACATGCACATTTGCCTGTGTTTGTAAAAATAAGTGATGGAAAAAATAAATCCCAAACAAATACAAAAGGAGGGAGGGAAGAGGGGAGAGTAACAGGCCTGAGAGCAAGACCTGCCTAGCTGTCACTTGTCACATAGTTTTGACTTTGGATGTGGGTAAATGATCTGTTTTTTTTTTTTTAAAAACTCCAAAACAGAACAAAGAAACAATTTCTCAAATTGAAAATAACCGAACCTGACTGAATGCACACAAGCTGGCATGCCCCCATGCAGCACAATGGCTCTACGCGACCCCAGAGCACAGTCTGATTATTCCTACTTGGTGGGAGACAGGTAAGAGTTCTAATGGTGGCACTGATGCTATCATTTTGAAATTGTTCAGGTAGTTCTTTTCCAGTTTTCCCACAAGTTGCACAGCATCTAAAGCTTCCCTTCTTCTCTCCTTACAGTAAACCCATCACACTGCTTGTTCTGATAAGCAACCCCTTTCCCTCCTCCTTTCAGAGAAGGAAATGACCAGCTCAGCCCAGCGAGGTCATCTCTACCCCGAAAACAGTTTCCGAGCTGCGGCAGGCAGGCAGCTACACTGATAGCACGGGGCTGTGACAAGCAACACACGGAAAGCAAGAAAAGCTAATTTTTTGGTTTGATTTTGTAGCTCTTTGTTCTAAGTACCTAGAGCAGGCCTGGCAAATGAGAAAGCTCGAAATCTTTAAGAAGTGTGGAAATTCTGAATGACATCAAATAAGAGCTAACATTTATTAAACACTCAACATAAGCCAGTGAGGGTCTCTTCTCAGCCTTTAGCGGAAAATTGACTCTATTCTGAGTGTTGGAACTTGTGAAACTGGTGAGTATTTAAAACCAATAACACTAATGTAGTACTAAAATTGTGTGGCACTGATACAGTGACAGAATTTAGACCAAGATGCAACATCAGGTAAGAATCTAGACATGAGACCAAAGACCTTTACTCTTATCCAAGAGCTAAAAAGGAAAATAAGAGAATCTAGAGTCAATGCCTGGCACAGAAAAAAAACACTAGACTTGGAATCAGAATCCCTCACTGCAAGTCCCTCGGAATGTAATTTTAGACCCTTTCACCTCTCCAAGTCAGTGTCCTTACAGTAAAAAAGCAAATGCAACCGGCTTCTCCAGGCTAAAGAGAATCAACATGGTTGCATATAACACCATCAAAATGTTAAATCCAAAAAGATTATATGAATTCATTGTCACTAGTCTCTAGGAAATAAGAAAAGGGAGGGAAGAGAACACGAAAGAGATGGAATGATTTAGAAAGAAATAAGGTAATGTAGGGGCCTTTTGACTCTGTCCACTGTCACTGAGCCCCACGTCACTTCCGTCTCAGCTCTCCCTTGTCACTTTGGTATCAGATGCATAGTTTCAGATTCTTTGGAGAACAGCGATGCGTGCAAGCTTACTAAATTCTCCTACATAATGTGGGGTGTATTTTTATGAAAATATTATTGCATTTGAATTTATGTAACATTGCCCTATAAATATGATTATATTTCAAGCACCAGAGACATTCTTCTTACAAGTGCCTAGAAATAGAGATTCTGCATTAAAAAAATTTCATGAATGTGTTTGGTAGATACACAGAAAAGCCCAATTTCCTACAGAACTCAGAGATTCTTGGAATTAATTATGAAAACAATAATGCTCTGATGATGATACTCATGATAGTCCTAAGGATACAAGGGAGAGAGAAAAGGGCTCAGAAAGAGGCAGATCACTGTAGCAGATGCTGCCAGTGACCCAGCTGCAGCCCAAGTCCTTACCACCCAGGCCCCCTGGTCAGAATTCTCATTGCCAGAAGCTACACTCTTCATGGGAAGACTCTTCTAGCTACCAGACTCCATTTCTTGCCTGTGTACACATGCTCTGGCATCAGTACCCCAGGATAGGTTCTCCACCAATAAGTAATGGGATTTGGTGTATAAACATCCCAGCTCTCTTACCTTTGGTGGGTTGTGTGTTTTTCACCAGCTCTCAGAGTTCCTCGGCATGATTAAGCTATGGTTGCCTGCAGTCCTAACCTGTTTGCTAAAGAGAATTTACTAGCTTACTTTTCACCCTCTCTCATTTCTCCATTCTCTTTCCAAGTACAGTTTGCCTCTAGATTCATGGCTTCCACATACATGCACTGAACCAACCAGATCAAAAGTATGCAGAAAACTGTGTCTTTACTGAACATGCATAAGTTTTTTTTTCCTGTCATTCTCCCCTAAATAATACAGCATTACAATGACAATCGTTTACATTGTACTATGTATTTTTAATAAAAACCTAGATATGATTTAAAGTATACTAGAAGATCATGTGGATTATGTACAAGTACTGCTCTATTTTATATAAAGAATGTGAGCATTTAAGAATTTTTGTATCTATGGGAATCCTGGAACCAGTCCTCAGCATATACCACAGGATACAGAATTTCTTGGATTGCTTCCCAAATAAACTGCTTCCCTCAAATTCCCCCTCAAAGTCTGCTTCTGGGAAGCCTGAACCAAGATGCCAGTTCCTTCACAGAAAATGTTCCCACTTGTACACAGATACCACCAGCAGCCCAACTGCATAATAATCCCACTTTTATTTTTGTTCTTCATTTTATTGGTACATTTTAGATATACACAGTAATATTCATCATAGGAAATTTGTACCTGTACATGATATATCTTAATTCTTTTCTTCTCCCCATTTTTGTCCCCTCCCTTTAAACCGTCTTCCCATCCTTATTTACAAAAGCTTTGTTTCCACTGTTTTTCTTCTGTTCTCTTTTTTTCATCTTCTTTTCTTCATTCCTCCTCCTTTGTTCTTTATCGCATTTGAACTTTTTCTTCCCATTTCCAAATATCTATTGTGCATTCTGGTTCTTATTTATATTTTTTGATTTCTCACACCACAGAAATAATGCAATATTTAAATATACATGTCCAAGTATAGTTTCAAGGTGCATCCATTTACCTATAAATATCTCAAGATTATCTTTCTTTATAGAACAGTACTCTATCATATGAGAATACCACATCTTCTTTATCCATTCATCCATTAATAGGCATTTGGGTTGTATAATCCTGCTTTATTTTTCCCTTCTAAAAATTACCCACGATGTAAGCACCTCCCTACCACATTAGGTACTAGCTAAGTGGTGATCAAGAGGTGGCTGTCACCCTACTCTCTGATGTGCCCACTGGCCCTCCTGGCTAATCATTCTTACTTAGATTCTCCATTCTCTCCATAGAAAATCATATTTTAAGAAAATTATCTCGCTCTTTCATGTAGCATGACTCACAAAGATAGTCATTACTTTCAGAAATGTCAATTTCACAAACTGACATTAAAATGGAAAACTCACAATTTAAAAGTAGTGTGTGTGACTGTTCTCTGTGGTGTAAATTTCTTTGCACATGCTCTGTTCACAAGCTGCCCCTGCATGCTCTTTATATGCCTGTGACCCTGGAGATAGCATTTCTTTCACCCACTGATGGTGTGGTCTCTTCAAGAGTACCGGGAAGAGGGGAGCTGAAGGGCAGGTGCGAGGAGGGGGAGAAGGGACAAAGGAGAGAAGAAAAAGTTTTTAAGTGAATTAAAAATGTGTGATAAAGTCTCACTCTTACAGAATCAATTATATCTCTTGGTATCTAATCAATTTCATCTACCATCCATGGTAAAAGCAAAAGTGGAAAAGGAATAAGGGAACTCCATTTAAGAAAATTTAAAATCATCCCCTCTCCCTAATAGAGCTTTAGAAGTAATAAAAAAATAAGGTAAATGTATCTAAGATAGTTGGTCAATGTAGCAAATAATCTTGCCCTCACACTTGTATATTAAATTTTCAAGCACTTTAAGACCTTTAAGATCTATTCAAGATTTTTTGTGAATTTTATGAATATTATTAAAATATCAAGATACTTCTCAACAAATAAATCTGAATCAAAGATGGAGAAAACATATTTCTCTTTAAAAAGATATACAAATAGTCCATAGAAAAGTTGAGCTTTAGAGAGATGAAAACCAAAACAATAACGATATACCACCTCACCCCCATTAAAGTGGCTACTATCAAAAATAAACAAACAAATAAATACTTTATGGTGAAGGTGTAGAGAAAGTAGAATTCTTGTACACTTTTGACAGAAGTGTAAAACCAAGCCAGTACTGTAGAAAACAGTATGGAAGTTCTTCCAAAAATTAAAAAATAGTATTACAATGTGATCCTGCAATTTTACATCTCAGTATTCACCCAAAGAACTGAAAGCAGGGTCTCAAGGAGATACTTTATATGTTCATATTCATATAAGAGTATTATTCACAATAGCCAAAAGGTGAAAGCAACCTGCATCTATCAATAGATAGGAATGGATAAACAAAACATGGTCTATGAACATAATAAAATATTATTTTTGCCTAAAAAAGAAAGAAATTTTGACACTGATTTTATATACTACAGTGTAAATGCTATGTAATTATTACCATTGTTATTCTGTATTGTTTAAGGGATAGTGAGAAAAAAGATTAAGGGATGAAGACATGAAAAGATATATGGACATGTTCAGTAAAGGCACATTTTTCTGAATAGTTTTGATCTGTGGTCAGTTCAGTCCATGTGCGTGGAACCCACAAATCCAGAGGGCTAACTGCACATGGAAAGAAATCAGCTGTGGACACCATGGGGCTCGATGGAGATAGGACATACCTGGAAAAAACTTTACTGACTTAATATTCAGTAATGCCATCTACAATGTGGATAAACCAAGAAGGTTTTATACTAAGTGAAATAAGCCAGTCACAGAAGGACAGATAATATATGATTATTCTTATATGAAGGACCTAATGTAGTTAAATTCATAGAGTCAGAAAGTAGCATAGTGGTTTCCAGGCTCTAGGAGGAGAAGGAAAGGAGAGTTATTGTCTATTAAGCACAGAATTTTGTTTTTGCAAGATGAAAGGAGTTTTGGAGTGGCACAAGAGGAAGGAGTGCACAAGAATGTGAACGGATTTAACCCCACTCAACTGTACTCATTAAAATGGTTACAATGGTAAACTTTCTGATGTGGATATTTCATCACAATTTTTAAAAAATAAGTTTAAATGTTTACCTCCTACTCTGAAGTCATTATTTTTCAATAAAAGATGAAAATTCATCTGCTACAGTAAATTTTATAAGATTCAAAGTGGGAAAACATCAATGGTAAATATGCTAACAATGTGTACCATCTCTTCCCCATGGAATAATCATCTCCTCATGTCTAGCAAAGTAAGAGTCAATGTCTCCAGGGAGGGTACATGTTGATCTAAACTGCCCAGTGGCTGTGGATCAGCCAACGACCTGTCTTTTTGATTTGGAATCCGGGGATAACTTCTACCACAGTATGCCATTTTAAAGGCATCATTTCAAACTTGTTTCCTTGTACTCCTGGCCCTTTAAAAGTTCACTACTTTTTAAAGCTTCCCATTGCATAGCTTTCTTCCAAAATGTTATTAAAACACACACTATCGAATTAAACACAGCAGCACAATTACAGATGAGTTTATCTGCTTGCTTGTTTATAGAAGCATCTACCCTTGGCCCATAGGTAAGCCTGCTCTAGAGGAAGAAGACAGGTCTAAATAAAGACTTCTCAGAAAAAACTTATCAAATCAAACCAAAAGTTCAGTTCTTCCCCCTTGAGAAATGAGCATACCCTCACAAGCAGCTCCTGAGTAACCGGGACTCTTGCTCCAGCGATGGAACCACTGTGCTGAAGAATGCTAATGCCTTCTAGCCCACTCCTGCCTGTGTTTTAAAATCATCCTTTATATAGGGCTTCTGTGTGTATTCTTAGAATTCTCAGCACAGGAGAGCCCATAGTTGCCAAAAGAAACCATTTCAATGTCTGAATATCCCTAGCACAAATTTTCCTCTTCCTAAAATCACAGCACTCATGCAGATATCTTCTAAAGCATACATAAAATTGTCCTTTTTATGTGTCCCTTTAGTTTTTACATGCTTTCATCCATATTTTTCTCCAAGTAGCTCTGATTTATGTAGAGATGGTGTTCTTAGTCAAAGGTTACTCAAAAAATGGAGGCATATAGAATTGCATCAGAAACCAGTATGTCAATATATATTTGTATATATTAACATTTATATACATATATTAATGAATACATACTAATATTTATACATGTATTCATGCATACATGAATATAAATTAAATGTATATCATTTTACATATAAATTAGTAAGTGTGTATATATGTTTGCATTTTGTCTCCTGTAAATATTTTAAAGAATTTTAAAATAGAAGGCATTTTTGTTTTAAATTTTGTGGATTGACAAATAAAATCATGACCTTTGAGTTATCATTTGAGATCAACTCATCACTTGTAGCTACTGACACATTATATTTTTCCCTGTCTAGACCTTCCATAATTCACCTTCTCATTCTCACTTCTAACCTAAATTCTAGTTTAGCATGAAGTTCACCAATTTGATGTTACTGGTTTGAATTCTTTACATGGAAGAAGCAGTTTAAAACATCTGAATTTTGATTGAGATACATTCAGAGCAATGTATCTAAGACAATGAATATGTAATTCAAAAAATTAGAAGGCTCAAATCCTCAATTTACTGGACTAGTCTCTTGTCAAGGAATAAGTATTCAACAATGCTTTGATTAAATGATTTATATGATGATAAGTAATGTAACAATTAAGTACTCTCTAAAAAATCTTGGTGTCTACTCCATACCTTCCCCTTTTATGGTATAGAGACAGTTTAAATCAGACAGGTACAGAATACATTTCAGGTACCACCATTGTAATCATCCAAAACAACATTTTCCTACCTATGGTAAATTCACTCAGGCATTTTTTCAAAATATGTGCTAATAGATAATTACAGATGAACAGTACAGGAGATTTAATGCCCGCTCTCCAGGGGCAGAAAACTGAGTTTTCTTTCTTAAACAGAAAGAAAAATATTTCATATTTACTGAAATTTTCAGAACAGCTGCCCCATGAATAGAGAGCTTCTGGTTTTTAAATCACATTTTTCCATGAGGGTAAATTTTGTCTAATCTAAAACTAATTAGATCCTTACTATAAATATTCTCATAAAATGAATCCCAAGAAAAACACCTTCCTAATCTAAGATCCTCTGAAATTTATATGAAGAACACAGGTACATTAACTGAATCCAGGAACATTCAGGCAATGTCAGAGAGAGAGTCACATTTGTTCAAGCAGATCAAATTCTCAAAGTGAAATACCTACACGACACATTAACCCAGCTACTAACCTATGATGCTCACTTCTTTATCTAAAAGTTTCATGAATAAAAAGTATAGAGAGATTCATCTAGGGGGTCCCATGGTTCCCCTGAAATATGGATACCCCAGCATAAATGGTTACTTTACTCTAAAAATGGAAATAGCCAGTGGTTTTACATCAAAAATTGGTAAACAAAAAGAAAAATAAATCAAAAAAGTGACAATGAATTGAAATGAGAGTCTACATTTTAGCGACAAACTCTTCCTCAAATTTTATATTATATTTCCAGCCTCTCCAGTCTCCAAATCTTGGACTGTCATTTTAGCCTCAAATTTTATGTCCTTATCCAATCACCCTCCATATGTTTCCCCCTTTTTTAATCAGGGTACTATTCCAAATCTGCACCGATAGCAATCTTACTCAGGAGTTCATGCACTGAACAACTGAGTTTTCTTACCATTCCAACTTTCTGAAAGTTCTCTTGTCCTCCATTTACTGCCACTAAATCGATATTTTTCACATGCCAACTTCACTTCTAGCTCAAGAATATGCAGTGGCTCCCTACTGCCTCCTGGATCATATCCACATCCCTGCACTGTGCGTCTAAGACTCCCATTTGCTGACCCTGGGTCACCTCTCAATAGAGAAGTCATACAGTCCAGAGAAAAGAGCCCAGCTTTTGTGCTGGAGGATATTAGTTGCAATCCCTGCTCTGACATTTACTTCTTATGAGGCACTAAACAAGTTCTTTAAATTCCCTGAGCTTCAGTAAACCCACTTGAAAAAGGAGAACAGTGAAATCTATCTTGCTTGGTTATTATGGGAATTCAATAGAATGCCTCATATGGTGGGTTGGTGCAGCTCTTTTACATTTTTATTCCTTTGTTCATGTTAGGCCTGAGGCTAGAATGCCCATCTCCTATGCTCTACTCCTGACACTGCTAAAAAAAGTGTCAGCAAAACTGGAACAGTTATGAAGGACTTATATGAGACCATGGGACCTTTATGGCAAACCCAACTTTTCCTGTATCTGTTTTTAAAAATAGAAGTGAAGGGGGCTGGGGATTTAGTTCAGCGGCATAAGCGCCTGCTTTGCAAGCATGTGGATGTGAGTTCGATCCCTGGTACTGATAAAAAAAAAAAAAATGGAAGTGAAAATTCCATTCCTGGAAATGTACTTCCAGCAAAAACAGTCCTGATTCACAACCTCATTTCTCAAAACTCCTAATGCTCACTTATTCATGAAATCAACAAACACTAACCCAGTTCTTATTAAATGTCAGACACTGAGGAAGACACAAAAGATACATCCATGCTCTTGCCCTGCATAGATTATTATTAATTACAGAAAACAGCAAATCTAACAAACCTGTAAGAAGAGAATAGTGGTGGTGATGATGATGATGATGATATAAGATGCTCAGAAAACAGAGAAATGACCAAGTTTAGGGTTATGCACAAGTCCACACCAAAGAAGAGTATTTAAACCAATTATTTTCGTATGAAGAGGAAGAAACTTGAGGGAATTGGGTGACAGAAAGACTTCAGGGCATGGAGATAAAGGTTTCCAAGCAGAGAAACAATATGTGCAAAGACAGGGAGAGCCAGCACGTGCCACGGCAGAAACCACAGTTCCTTAATGAGGTTTGGCTGGGGAGAGTGGGGAAGAAGGAAAGGTACCAATTAAAATAATTCTTATGAGTCAGAAAGTAAACTTATATTTCATCCTCAGGACAAAGAAAATAAAAATGTGGGTTTTAATTCCAAGATTTAAACCAGCTGATACCTGGTTGTGCTGTTAAACTTACAAATGGTTTTAAAAGACGTGGTGTGAAATCTTGTGTGCTGTGTCATTTTGTAAGTATATAAAAAGTGACATGAAAAATCACAGGTGACCTTTCTCAGGCAGTCTGTGTAGTGCTGCTAGAAACGTAGACGTGGGAAAAGAAAGTGATGTGCATCGTACATTGATTATTGACGAACAATGATAACAAAAGATGCAGAAGGAAAGAGAGGATGATGTGGCCTCCTCGGGCAGTATCAGGAGCAAAAGGGAACCTAGTGGGATCACTTGCAATTCCATAACAGAACTGCCTCACTTCTAGAGCTGTTCTCTCAGAACTCTTAATACCGGTAGAAGACAGTGGGCTTAACAGTGCCACTTATCCTGGTCCCAAAATGAACTTACCTTGGCATAGGTCAACACCATGGATTTAGGACTCAAAGGGGTCTGAGTGGGAAGCTTTCTTATACTTAACGTTCTCTTACACTTACACGACACGTAGGACTTGGGGCAACTTACACAATCTCTCTGAGTCTCAACCTTTTCAGCTGCCAAATGTGGTGATTATAGCTACCTCTGAGGGTGATTCTGATGAGTCAGCAAAAGCATGTCTGAAATGTACCCAGAAAATTTCTTGCAGGGATAGTAGACCTTCTCTACAGCAGACCTTCCCTGAGAGCGCCATTACCTACCAGCATCCAGCTATGTAAGAAGTTATAAACCACAAGGCTCACCCTCACACAGAAATAGGGAATACAGAAGACAGACACAGACATCTGTTTGTTAGGAGTGGGTGCCTTAGAAGCAACTTCATTAAATCTGAATTCTCTACGTGATATAGAGTAAATAAATGTTTTGCTTGAGGATATGTGCTTGGCTCTTATTTCACAGTTGGTAGTCACACAGATAGTAGGAATATGACTGTTAATTAAGTACTCATCCATGGGCCTTTTCCCCACAACACATATATAATTAAGATGTCAGGGGATGTATGTGTATGTATATGGGGGGGGCGGAAGGGGAGAGAGAGAGGGAGAGAACAGAGACAGTCTCCATAATGTACCATAAGTCATAACTTCCCTAACCACACAACAGCAAATGTATTCACAAAATGAAGCCACTAATCTAACTGTATTCAAACATCTAAATAAATAGTGCTTTCTGCATTCATATGAAAAAATCCAGGCTGGGGCCTGCCTATGTGTGAGGTTCTGCCCTTTTCTTCTCTCTAACATCTCACAATGCTGCTGGACCCTGTGGCAGACCAACATTCCTGTTACCTAAAATAGTAAAGGCCGAATGCCTGAAGGTAACTCTATGGGAAGCAGAATCCAAATGAGCCAGCTGTACACATCTGTAACCATGTAGGTTCAGAACATCTTCCTTTAAATTCTAAAAACAGTGATGGCACCGTGAACATATGTGCTAAGTAATCTGATTGATAAGATTAATTTATTGCTAAATTCAGGCTTTATTACTTCCCACAGGTGAGCTCTGCTCCGTCAACACCAATTTATCCAACAGCCCCCAGAAATTTCCCAAAGTAAGCCCTTTCATGGTGCAGATGACACATGCCATATCACATGCCATAATTACCCAAAAGCATGAACCTCAAATAATAGCAAATCAGAAAAATATTTCTGTTTTAACTTTAAACCTCCCTATAATAGAAAGCAAGATCATAGTCTCAAGTTGCTTTAATTAGGGCAAAACAATTATGTACTAGACACCATGAAGATATATCCAGAAGAAGGGAAAAATAAAAGGAAAAGAAAGGAGATAATGGAAGACTTCACATTCTGCAAGGTAACACTTTCCACTGAACCCCTAAATCTTCGACAAAGTTGTTAAAACTCACAAAATGTATTTTTATACATTTCTTGAAGGAGCTTTGTGCCATGCTATGCATGGGTGAAATCTTTAGGAACAGGGAATGCAGAGAGGAGCTCCAGGAGAGTGTACTTATTCCAAAAAACTGGAACTAGATTTGAGTTCAATATAAGCAAATCTTTAACTCTGCCTCACATCGTCTGGGTAATACAATTTTTTATTTAGTTATTTGTTTTTGTTTCTGTTTTGGAAATGCAAATTATTTTGACTAATGGCTTATAAAAGCAAATTAATCAACTAAAAAGTTGACCCACAAATAATATGAAGCTCTTATTTCACATTTATAAAGTCATGTGTTCTTTAACACTGTCGCCTTGAGCAATGGGCATGCACAAGTCATTTTAAAGGAATGGTGTCACATAAGCCGAGTTGCTCTAGCTTATGAGCAATTCTTTACTTTTTCTCTTGCGTTATTAAAGGACCTTAATCATTCATCTTCTCTGCCCCACGCAGAGGCTTGAACTCTCCCAACATCAACCATGGAAAAGACTACTGATTCAATATTCAACAACAGCATCATTTGAAAATGTTTCCAGCCATGAAAGATCAGCACACCATCTAATAATCATTGTTTCCAATTCTTTTTAACAGAAAACTAGTCTATGAAGCAGACCACTACAGCAAGTGCCTATTAAAGCATAAACTAGGCAACTGTCTTACAGCGCGTTGTCCATGCCTAGGGTTAATGCCATCATGGAAAAAGCTACCCCAGGAGCTTGCACGAAGTTGGCACACAAGTTAATGATTTCAAACCAGCTCACCTAATAAAAAAGGCCGGAAGAATGAAAGGGAATGAAAGAAATAAAGGAGAAATGAAAACAGCTTCTCAAGACTTAATCAATTGATACCCTTACTAGATGAAGCTGAATATCTTTTTAGTAGAGACCTTAGCAATGTAAACTTTCCATATTAATTGATCTTCATATAAATCTTTGAATTATTAGAATCTCTCTTGCAGAGTAGTAACATTAATAGAACTTGAAAGCCTCTGTTAGCAAGGATATAAATTTGGGATCCCCCCACTTCCTCCCAGCCAAAGAATAGTCAAGCAGGATGGTGTCTTCTTCGTAATAAACAACAGAGTAACCTAAATTTCTACTGGACCAAAATGGTTTCTAGAACTTTGTGTATGCTGTGCCCCAAGTCCCAGGAATCAAAATTAACTTTGGCATGAGTGTCATCTGATACGTGATCTTTTGTCCACCCTTTGGGGGAGCGGCTGGGACAGAAGGAGAAAGGCAGACTCACCATCTGATTGCTGTACCAGTACAGCGATGACCCCTTGAGCACCACCCAGAACTTTTTCCATTTGTTGCTTAGGAAAGTTCCCTTTTCCTTTTTCTTAAACAGCCACCCTTGACAGTCAGCATGTCCCAGATCTTTACATGATATCCTCCTCCGACTCATCTTGAAAAAACCTGCAACAATTATACAGAGAGGTATTACCTTGATTTATGTGGCAAAACGAAAGACACCTTTAATTATTTACTTCCCTGGAGTTGGATTTTTCACCAAAGAAACTGCAACCAAAAAATTCACATACCCGTTTTATTTTTTAAACATTCAATCTGTGCCTAGAAGTTATAAGATACGGGCAGAGAAACAGTGAGCCTAAAGTGCAAGTATCCATCTAAAGCTGTTACTAACCAAGAATTAGTTGAAAAATTACAATCACAAGGCTGACAAGCACATCCCTGCAGTCACTCATCTCCTCTCAGCAATGATAGCACTAGTTATGCAATAGATATGGAAGGGTTAAAACCCACCTGAAAACACAGCTACTCCCCGACTCTGTGCCAATCTGTCTAAGCTCTGTTGATATTGACATACCACGAGGGATTAATCCAAATGAACAGCCTGCCGTCATTTCTTAAAATCAATCCAAAAATAACCAAAAATTAATCTGCCATCTACCTCCTGATAGTAACATTCAGACAGGCAAAAATGCGATCCTAAAGAAGGCATCCAGGAAACACACACACACACACACACACACACACACACACACGAAGGGTATCCGATAAAGAAACAAAAGATATCTGATTACCTTGAGTTTTCTTCCTCGGCTTCTGACGCAAGGGAACCTGCTGAAAATGCAGGAAGGAAAGAAAAGAGGAAATTTCTGATTGTGTTGTAACATTTGTAAAGAGAGAAGGAGGGAGGAGGTGGCAGTGTTTATGAGCGGGGTGGATTCTAAAAAAAACTCTCCAAGCAGAGCTAAAGGAGAGCTACTAGCTGAGGCACAAAATGTGCTAATTAGAATCAATATACATTGAGCTGAACCTGAAAAAAAAAAGCAACAGAACATTTATCACTAATGTTTCCTGTTTCCACCCACAGGCAGCTCTCTCACTACTACTTTGGTTATGACAGCAAAATTCACTGAAGTTTTTCAAAAAATTATAAAATATGTCCCCTGTTACATTTTTATGTGAGAAGGAAAAAATACAACCTGTTTTCATACAATGGCTAAATAATGGTGATTTTCAAGTAAACTTGGAGGATAACTGCCACAATCACAGAATATTACAGGTTCACATTGAACTACATTCACGGTCCTGCTACCACACAAGGTTACACTTAAGCATTGAATTTAATATCCAAGGAAATAAATTCCATATCTCCTTTGATGCAATCTCAGTAACTTCCAAATTTCCTTGTCAAAAATTCTTATTTGCAGTCAAATTTAGATGTCTTATTCTGTCTTTATCTCTGAATATTTCTCACATATTTTATGGAAGATAAATTAGTTACCAACTACTATCCTGTACTGGTTCTTTAAATCTTCAAATCAGACATAACCTAACACATCTGCAATATATTTTAATCCAAAGTACATTATAAGCAATATAAAACCAGAAAATCAGCAAAAATATAAACCCTCCCCCCAAAATGCTTTCAAACGGCCATGCATGTATATATGTTTTAGCTTAAAGAAATTTTGTTTTCCTTCTATAATATCTAAGCTGAATTTATTCAAGTTTAAATAAGCTGCCTTTATGATAACAAGTATAGAAGTTGAAAAATTAAAAAGCATTCAATTGAACAGTAATTCTAAAATTTGGTAGATGACTTATGGCATTTTATGCTACTTTAGATGCATCTGGCTAGTATTCTACATATCTACTATTTATCTGATAGCTCTTATATATGGTTCTACTACATGTTTAAGACAGAATATAGTAAATTGTAGAAATGTAATAAGATTTTAAAATTCAGAAGCCCAGGATTAATTCATGGCTATCAAAATGTATAGCTGTGTTACCCAGAGAAATGTCACTCTGAACATACTTATTGTTTTAAAATCAAAATATATGTAAGAATCACAATGCTATAGGTCTCATACAGGATTGACAAGATTTACTTGTAAAAATGCTCTAAAATACACAAGTTTATGTGGTAATATGTAATATAGTGGTTTATATACACTAAACAAATATATAATATATATGTATTAGGAAAGTGTAATGTGTATTTTCTTTAACAAAGCAATTAACTTGTATTTCCTGGGGGAAAGACAGTTTAGGAAATCCTTCACTGACTATTTTATGAAAGCCATTTTTTTCATATGGATGATTGATTAGAATTTAGGGGATATATTTTATGCAAAGTCAATTGTGGCATGCTACTTAAATCTAAGCGTGTTATCATGGAAATATCCTCTCTCAGCTGCACTTCACAACATTTCCCACATAGCCTGCTTCTTGTTCTAAAATTCCCCCATTATAGTCTGCAGGCATCTTTTTTTCCCCCTCTTTCTTGGGGATTGAGCCCGCCGCCTTTGCACTGAGCTGTATTTCCAGCCTTTTGTTTGTTTCCATCTTGAGACTGAGTCTCATTAACTCACTCAACTGCCCAGTCTGGGCTCAATCTTAGAATCCTCCTCCTTCAGTCTTCATGATTCAGGTATCTTTATTGATATGTCAATTATTTGAGATACGTAAAAGCCTATTAGGATCTCCTGACAAAATACTTTTGCCTAAATATGTATGTCATTTGAAGCTAAAACTTAACTAAGAGCCAGGACTCAAGGCAAAGAGCATGTGAAGATGGTTGATGGGCAAGATTTGGGAAATCTGGAGTCCAAGAGTCCCCACCAGGGAGCCACTAAAACAACTAAAACTGGGAGTATGGGAAGTTCCAGGCTCCAGATGAACAAGATGAAACTGCAATATATCAATCAAAAAAGCATCTTAATAAAGATTAAGCAACTGAGAGGAAATCCCGATAGGAGAGTTACAGAATCTGCAAAGGCAGGTAGGCGGCAACGCTGATTCCCTGGCTCCAGCCGTAGCAGCGAGCATCCTCCACTCATCTTGCGTGGGTTCCCAGGGACTCTGGGAAGCCTTTAGCTCCAACAGTAGACCTTAGATATACTTCCAGAGACAGCTCACTGCAAAATGTGGGCTCTGTCTCAATTTTACTCAAGAATAGCCTTTTGTTTATGGCTAGATTCATGTAACTGGGCTGGGACAAGAAGTGGGAACCCAAAACAGGATAATACAGGACCTCAGACAAGCACCTAATGCAGCTTTTCAAAAGGAGAGAGAACAGCTTAGACGGTGAAGCAACTCTGCTCTGGTAACACTTCTCCTAAAGCAAATTATTAACTGTTCAGACTGTTTTCCCTGACCAGAAAGATTTCATGTTATAGAAATAACAAATTACAGGGAGTTTCAGTTTCACTTCATATATGTGAGTCTGAAACCTATGTTGGTTTATAGGATAGAATGAAAATAATCTTCAAGAACTTCAGTGAGTCTAAGATACATTTGCCTTCTCATAACAGGAAGTGGAACTCATGAACTAGTCAGTTTCAAGAACTTAATGTGGTTTTTTTCACTGTGTGGGTGAGAAAAAGAAAAAGACCCGTTGAACATTTTATCACAGTTTTTCAAGAGAGGGGTTATAATGTTATCACAAATATTTAGACCTATGGTAACAAAATCTTTTCCCATACTATTTTCTCTCAGTTTGGATGTAGTAGATAAAAGTGAAGAATTTTTAAATCTAAATTTAGCCCTAACTTGGAACTAAAGTTTCAGCAAACTTCTTAATGGGGAATATAATTTGTTTTTTAATACACAGTGTATTAAAAGTTGATTCAAAAACATTATTTGGCAACTAATCACTCCAAAACCCAGAAAATACAAAATAAACTTTGGTGTTGAAGGGTGGAGTTAACACTCATGTTACAGGCAATATGGATCTGTAATCCAGAGACTAACCATTCTTACAGGCTGTATTAATTCCATGGCATATTAAAATTTAGAACAAAATAGTTTATTGATTTGTCATTATATCAAGCTTCATAGTGATCTTTGTTTTCAGAAAAAAATTATTCCATGATATGCCAGTAAATGGGCTCTTTGGTTGCAGGATGGTATATTTTCAAATTTCTGTGGTAAATTTACTTGTATCATTGGCAGATTAAGCTACCAATACTTAAACAATCAAGCCATACCAAAAATAAATAAATAAAATCCTAGCTCTTAGGGATATTTCTCCACAAACACCTGATATCCCCACAAACATCTTTCTGCTTAGAGAAGTGAAGTCAACTTTTTAAAAGGAAACACAAAGCTTTGGATTAGTAAAATTTTATTTATGAAATACATTTAAAACTTTGCTCAATTTTTTCCAGAGCATCAATCATCATAAATAATCCTTAATGTATAAATACAAAAGAAAAATCTCCAGCAGTAATAATAGAAACTGATCATAGAAGACTACAGTTCGGCTACCATTGCATGGAGAATATTCAGAATAAAGAGACAAAGTCAGAATGTTAAGGAACACCAACACATAACAGGGATGCAATGAAAAGGAGCCTATCCAGGAAAGTGACCAGGAACAGTCAAAGACAAAATCAGGATAGTAAGTGTTGTAGAGGCATAGAAAAGATTTTGGAGAAAAGTGGACCCAAACTATCAAATTTAACCAATATAAAGAAAAAAAAACATAAATAGGGAGGTCAGCAAAAATTTAATTTTCATATAGGGTTACAAATTCCAGTGAATTGGAGGATGACTAAGAATTTAGAATTAAATACAGTATTATACTCTTTCACAATCTCTACTGAAAAACAGTGGGAGCAACATGATAGGTAGTAGTAGGAGAGGTTAAAGCCAAAGCATGAGGAATGTGATTTACTCCCTTCAAAATCAAGACTGTATGCTTAAAATCATTATTGAAGTAAGATATGGATACATACATGGAATGAAATTTAACACTGAAGTATTAAAGCCCTCAACTATATTTATATTCTGAATTATTTAATATATTATTTCTTTCTCATTTTGATTTTTGAAATTATTTTTAAGGAAATAGAGTATAAATGTTGTGTCTGTGCATTTTTTCATTTTCTATTTGTCTCTCTCTCAAAATTACGTTAGGTTGAAAGTGCTATTTTCCATCATTTCCATATATTTTAGTATCTTTAAACTATATATCTACACATATATAGATATATATGTGCATATATATATATATACTATACACACACACATTTATTTATTTATTTATTTATTGTACCAAAAATCAAACTCATGACCTCACGCTTTGCAGGCAGGCACTGTGCTCTGAGCTATATCCCTCCTAGCCCCTTAAACAATATTTTAATAGTAATATAAGCAACAGTGTTAAAATATACTATTAATTTTCATTATCATGGTTTTGACATTATTTTCCATGTTAAAGCACACAGCCCTAGCTCATTTTCAATGTGGCAACAAATAAAAATGGCACAATTTATCCACTTACCTATAAATGGGCATTTAAATTTTTACAGTTCAAACTATCACTAAAATATTTACTAACAACACTGTATAATTCACATTGTGCCTATATACATATGTTTCTTTGGGCCAAGTATTTATTTGGGAGTAGATTACATAGTATAGAACACTTGCCTCTTTAATTGTTTAGGTATTCTCAAATAGTTTTCAAAGTATAGTCTCTCCTGCAACATGAATTTTTTTGTTCGGTACAGCTGGGAATGTGTTTTGGTTTCCTATCTCAGAATTTCAGATATTCTTTCCACATCAACTTTTATCTGTTCATTTTTCTTTTTGTTGTTGTTGTTACCCTTACTTATTTAAATGTCTTTAAATATACCAGTTATTTCTTACTAACTTGTTTAAATATTTGCTTTTTCTTTGCTTTTAATAGTACATTTAGACCTATAAATTTACTTCTGAATTCTATTTACAAGTCCCTGTTTTTCTACTCTAAATAATTTATTTTATCTGTACTATTCATGTGTGTGTGTGTGTGTGTGTGTGTGTATATATAAATTTCTTCACATTCAGAAGTTTTTGCATTTTATCAATTTCCTATTTCTAAATTCACTGCATCTTGTCCAGAAAAAAGATTATCTCTACGATAGCATTTCTTAAAATTTACTAGCACTTATTTCTGACTTACTACATAGCAAATTATGTGAAGACTTTATGTAATCTTCAATTCTGTTTCCCAAATCTTTTACCTCCTTTTACTTGTTTACTGGAATTAAAACTTTATTGGTATCCACCCTCTTATTTTCAATTGTTCTTTGTGATTTGTTCTCTTTCTATGTTCCTTTTATAAGGAGAATAAAATTATATTTTGATGTTTTGCAAATACAGTAAAATTATCAGTGCCTTTTTATAGATTAGTATAATCTACTTACATATAACATAATTTTTATTTTATTTCAGTTTATGCTAATTTATTTTTATTTTTCCTGTTTTCCTTTTTTTTTTTTTTTTGTACTGGGGATCAAACTCACTACCTTGCGCTTGTCAGGCAGGAACTTAAGCCACTGAGCTAAATCCCCAGCCCCTGTTTTCCTTTTCTTAAATGTTACCTCTCTAATTTAGTATTTTTAAATTTATCGCAAATATAACATAGCTGAGCACATTTTAACTCCTGCATGAATGACCATTCTCTAGTTATTACAGCCTAGATTTTTATTTTTCCAATAAAATTATTATCATTGATCAATAATAAATTAATACCTAATGAGCTACTTTAGCTATAATAAATCATAAATTTTATGACATAGTTTATCAACTTGGGGGTGCTTTTGTTTCATTTAGTTAAAATCTTTTAGTTGAATTCACTATTTTACGAGAATTTCCACTAAGGTACACTGCTAGTCCCACAGTACTCCTCTTAATAGTCATTTTAATGAGGGTTTAGAGTAGTAAATTCTCTTAGTCCCTATGTACATTGTAATGCATTTATGTGCCGTCAAAACTGAATGATAGTCGAGATAAGCATAAAATTATTTTTACCTGGCACTTTGAAGATTTCAATTGCCTTCTATTATCCACTGTATTGATTCAGTATCTGCTATCCTCTTGTTGTAAGGGAGCTCTCTTTTTTCACTGTTTTAAGACAGTCTCACCATCCCTAAATTACTTCTCCTACGGCGTGTCTAGTTATGTATTTATTTTTAGTTCTACTACTCAGTCTTCAGAATGAAGCTATGATCAGGTAATTTGTGTCTTTTTTCAAGTGTATAAAATTAACAATGATCTTCAGTAGTGCTTTCCCTCCATTTTCCTCATTCTCTTCCCTTTGACCCACTATTATATACCCATTGCAGGTAACTAATTCTTCTTTCATGCCCTCACTCCTTTTAATTTTTAATCTATCTCTCATGTGTGCTTATACATTTTTTTAAATTTTCAAGTTATTAATTTCTTTTTTTAAAGTGTCTAATGTTAATCAGACACCATATATTGAAGTTTGTGTTTTAAGGAATATTTTTCTAATGTTTCTAACGGCTCTCAAAATCCATTTCTACCTTTTATTATATCAAAAATTTTGAAAGCTTGCGAAATATTAAAATATTCTTTCAACTTCATCATTAATTTTCCATCAGGCTTTAAGATTTTTCCTTAATTTATAATGAAGTTATTTTCTAACTTTTCAATTCTATAATCCCTTTCTTAGTATTATTTTTGAGTGCTTTTTGAATTTGTCTTAATCTGAACTACTATAATGAGAGATACAGTCTAGGTGGTTTCAATAATGAATATTTACTTTCCTTGATTTTAGAGGACAGAAAGCCCAAGGTGAAAGTCCTATAGATCTGGTGTATGATAAAAGCCAACTTTGTGGTTTGCAACCAGCCAGGTTCTTATATATCCTCACATGGTGAAGAAGGAAGTATCTCTCTGCTATCTCTTGTTATAAGGTGATATGGCTTATATCTAATTGTCCCTCCAAAGCCTCATGCAGTCACAGGTAGGTGTTTTGGGGGGTGGCTGGATCTAGAGTACGTGATTCTGGGATCAAGGATGCAATACTAGGATTAAGGATATGAATTCTACCTGCCTTAATGGAAAGTATTTTGGATAAGATATAAGGGATAGAAAGCAGCCAAGTTGTTTGTGGTTTGTGACTTGTAACTTTAAGCTTGTTGCCTTCTGCTTGCCCTGAACTGTTTCTTCTCATGCCCTTCTGCCACACCACCCTATCCTAGAGGCAACCAATGATGGACTGAAATTATGGACTGAAACTGTGAACCAAAATAAACCTTTTCTTCTTCAACTTTGGGTGTCAGGTGTTTTATCTAAGCAATCAGAAAAATAAGAGATAAAGGCACAAATCCAATATTGAAGGCCTCCTCCTCATTAACTAATCACTCCCCAAAAAACCTACCTCCTAGTTTTACCATCCCATTGAGGATTAGATTAGGGATTCATTGTGTGATTCTGGCCACAGATGGACACAACCATTCAGAGTAAAATGAAATTTAAGTTTGAAAAATCTCTGTTTCCCACCCTCCCTTTTTAGTGGTTTCTGTACTTAATGCAAAATTATCTCTACATTCAGGTACACACGGTCATAGAGAATCTTGCAAATTGCAGCTAGCAACTAAGTTTAGTTCCTGTTTTTGAAGGCTGTCTACAGCCCCTTCTTCTCTAAACTCACTGTTGCCTTAGTGTGTAACCTCAGGCAGTAGTTTGGCAACAGCATTCTTTTATTTATTTTTTTTTAGCTTTATTCATATGGGAATAAGGAAGTCCCTATTCTCCACAGATCTACATTTTCCCACATTTAGTGGAGCATTTTCTACCTCCTCTGAACCTGCAACAGCAGGAAAATTATTTCTGCTTCATATCAGGTGCCTCTCAGACACAAGACCCAATCATGCTTACTGCTTTTCGTGACTACTTAAGAGATGGCTACCATATTGTTTAGCCTAACATCTTTTTTGTATTACTTCTCTTTGTCTGTCATTACTATATGTTTGAAGAAGAATGAAATACTAAAGTGTGAACTTGCTGGAACATCCTTGAATAGGAGTCAGCATTTTATTTAAAATAATTCATCATAAAATCACAAAATAACAAACCAGCCCCCTCTTCTATACTGGCCACAATATACCAACAAGTACTTCTTTTGTCACCTTAAACTTTTCTCTATTTTGCAGAAATATCAGGCATTTTAACAACTCCTCACTTTATTTCTTGCCCTCATCCCTAACCTGGTCAAGGCTTATCCTTTGAGACCCATGTCAAATACCACTATCACCATGAAGCCTCCTCTGACTTTAGAAAATAGCTCTTTCAATAACTTCATAATCTTGTCATATTATTTATTCATAGACATTATAATGATTGCTATCTTCCAAAGTTCTTAGTGGTAACTATTACTTTTTTCTCATTTTCACAGATGAGGAACTTTGGATTGGTGTGGTTCACCCAGAGATCACACAAAACTAGGAGCAAAGCCAAGATTTGGAGGGAAGTCAGTCAGATTCTAAGCCTTTTGTTTAACTTTGTGTTTCTCTATTTCTTCTGACTTCTATGTCCCCACAATCTTTGCTGTTGCATATGAAATGATTATTGCAATTTATTTGCTTATTTATCTGAGTGCTACACTCCTATTCCCCCCAAAGATCCAACCCAGAATCTGAGTATAACTGCAGGTTGGCTTTCCCTGATACCACACATTTTTTCAGCCACCACCCATGTCCTGAGTGTCTCCTAATGTTTATCAAATTCCTCTCCCCTCTCCATTTCTACAACTGCTGCCATAGTAAAAATTTTATCATTTCTCTACTAATCAAAGAGCATCTTACTCCCAGTCTCCCCATCTAAAGGATAAACCTGCAATAATCCATGTGGCATATCACTGAACCACCATAACCTGCTTAAAGTAAGTCAATCACTAGCCTAGACTTCAATGTATAGCACTAATGTATTTGAATATGTATATCATGCCCTCAAACCCTAGCACCTAGCCCAATGTCTGACACACAAGAAGATAAAAACACCATGTCTTCTTTCAGTTTTTATTTCCTATAATGCCTTTAGTAAGTAAAATGCCTTCCTGTATGTCTGGCACACAGAGAGGATTTGACAGTATCTATCAAGCGATCTATGGCTTGATAACACAGAGCCACAAACTTCCTCCACTAGGAAGTAATGTCAGCAAAGTCAGGCAATATAAAAGTTGCTCCTGCATATTTCTCTCCCCTAAATAGATCAGAACATGGAATTGACCAACATTAAACTTGAACACATGTGGAAAAGTTTGCTCTTGATATTTCCTTGAAGACAAAATGGGCTTTTGATGAACAATTATCTTGTTTTACCTAAAATATTATTTCTTTAAGAAGCACAATACCTTTCTTGAACATCCTGTCTCAAGTATCTCAGTACTGAGAATCTGGAACCCAAGAAATAGAGAATGGCTGAAGCAGGAATGGCATGGGAACTAATGACAGTTAATGAGTTCCTCCTTTCCCTAATTGTCACCACACAGCTCTCATGCCTTTGCACCTGCAGTCCTGTGAAAGCAGAGATGCTAAACAATCTCCTGAGCCTGATCCATACTTCAGTCTTGTGCAGGGCAGATTTCATGGGGCAGAAATGATGCCTGATCTGATCAAATATATACCAGGAAGAAGTGCCCTGGAAGTAATAAAGGTAGACTGTATTAATACCGAAAGTGCCATCTGAAATGAGTACCACCCTAATCCCATGGAAGAATCCATATGACAGCAAGTAACCCAGCCATGGTGTCAGACATACATGTTTGTTAAGATTCATGGAACTCTTCTCAACAACATGAGCAAAGCAACCATGAATTATATGCAGAATCGGTTTCAGGAAAAACTATTTCACTTAACATTTTATCTTCTGGGTATAAGTAATGAAGGAATTTTATTTTTAAAGTGACTCTTAAAAAAACACCATCATAAAGCTTTGGTCTAGGATAATTCTAATATTTCTTCTCTGCTAGAGCCATCTTACAAAGAAAGAGCTTTCAGATGCTTTGGATAAAAGAACTATGAATAATAATGAAAGATAATATCTGTCTCATTTCTTGTGATCTTTGTCATCCTTAAAGCAAAGTTGTTTCTTTTCTTGGATAAAATATTACTAAAATCTAAGATCAGAGTTCTTTCTAATTGAGCCTTGAAGACTCATAATATTCTACATCAATTATTGTTTCATTCATTCATTTTAATGAAAAACTAATGTTAAAGAAAATGAGGAGATAATGATTTAGGTTATAATAATTTGTTGCCACCATAGTATGATGCCTGCAATGAATTCCTTATATATTAAAGATTATATAAGTGGGTTCCTAAAGATGTTTAGGGACTGTACCAAATCTAATAACTATGTTGAAGATTTCTGGAGAAACTATGATCCAGATCCTAAAAATATTTCTATTAATTCTGTCCATCAGATCACAGTCTCTAAAATATGGCTTTTGTTTATTCAACAATCACTTCTTGTTCAATTACTCAGTGCCAAGGACCATAAATTCAATGGCAAACAAACTCTTACACAGTTTCCATCAATATGGAAGACAGAAACCAAACAAGCATAATGAGATCTGCAGATGAGTGTTAAAATGGAGTGCAACCAAAGCACAAATGAAAGAGCCAAATTACCCAGAAGTGAGGAGTCAGACAGTGCAGCCTATGAATGAGATGATAGTATCAAAGACTTGACAGATAAAGATAGGATCTGATACAGCAAGACAGATTTGATCCACCATGCATAAACCATAGCATGGAGGGTAAAGTCACTATACCAGTGACTGACAAAGCACACAGGGCCTCTTGAGTTATGTTCTAACAAAGTTTCTATGAAGCACAAGGACAGCCTTTGAGATAACATAAGCAGGTAAATCAAATTTGCATTTAAGAAAATTCACCCTTGTAGTTGCACAAGTGGATTGGAGGGGTACAAGTGCAGAGGCAAAAGTCCAGTGAGAATAGGAAAGAGACAAGTATGATTGTAAGGATGGAGAAAATTTAAGATATAGAAGCAGAACTTGGTGAACTTTTGGCTCTATACTCAGCTTTAATTATGAAAATTTTATCTTTTTCCTTAAAAAAAAAAAACAAAAATATACTTCCAGGAAGCAAATAACTCATCTTAACAACAAAAAGGCCAATACTATATATAATAAAATTTCTCAAACTTAGAATTTAGTTTAAAATTCTGAGCATCATTTACCACACCAACCTCAGTGACTATCAGGCTAGGAGATTGAAAAGTACCTTTAAATTGCTATGAGATGGCAAGATGCTAATCATTGGCCTCCACCACCAAGCAGAGAGCTCAGCGCATATGGCTCAGTAAATGTTAGTTCAGTGTAAATGAACTGTCGTTTGAGATGGGACTGAGTCACATGTGGTAAGTACACTGAAACTACCTAGCACAAAAGCAGGTCTCCTATGCCACATGTTTTCAAGGGAACAAATGGAAGCAGAAAATTGAACTAATTTTCTGAATGGTAGGATAAAGTAGGGTAACTCCAAAGCAGCTGAAAGAAATGCTTAAGAAAGATTTGAAGCAGTCCTACCTAGACACTGATGGCTATAAGAGAGAAATAACAGGTAAACAGACACGCAAGGGGAGCTGGGCTGATTGAGTCTAGAGGGTGGATAGCTCATGAAATAAGAATGATCCATAAATAGCCAGTTTCCACTCACAAACAGAATCCATTTGTGCCCAAGACCAGTGGAAATAGGTTATATGTTGCAGCAGTAACAGCTCTAGATTGGGGAAGATATGGGTCATGTCAGCTCCTGGGTGATAAGTTCTGTGATCTTTATTCTAAAGCTTAGGTTAAAGACTTTTTAAGATGTGGAGATTTTACTTTGTCTAAATTCAATTAAACCTCCAGTTCCTATCTTGATACAAGATAGAATCTGCATGGAAATTAAATGAGCATCTCAATGGATGACTGAATTCATTAAAGTGCTTACATGCTTTTATTGTCTTAATTTCCATTTCTTTTTAAACACTTAAGATGAACTTCTTCCCATTAGAAAATCAGATTCTTTCATCGGAAAAGGTGAGGTAATGCAAGTATTAAACACTGTACTATGTTTTCCAAGGATCTAACAGTCCTAATGTTTTCTTTTGTTTCTGTGTTCTATGCATATTCAACACATGCACATATGCTTAGAAGCACATATATATTTTTTTTTGTTTGAAAAGTTTTTCATGAAATTTGAACACTCTGTGCATTAGCCTTCCTATTTTTATAGATTTGTGATATGTATTTGCTTTACCAATGACCATATGACTTTATTTTATTATCCTGCAAATTTGCTTTTACAAAAACTCCTAGCAAGTCTCTTATTCCAGCCTCATTTATTCTCCTAGTTCTTCTTCTTATTCATCATCATTGTAATGACTTGCATTCTATTATCAAAATATACCCAACCATTAATTTTTTAAAATCACACCTTCCTTTTTTGCTTTAGATGACAAATTTTTAATCATACATGACTGACTCTAATTCATTTTTATTATTTGTTTTTTGCATTTTTTGACTCAAAATTTCCATTATTTTTCATCACTAACAAGCTTTTCTCCCTTATTCAAAATTATCACCATATTTAAAGTGCATTCATTGCTTTCTCTATTTCTGGGATATGAAATTGTCAGCAAGCCAAGCAGGGAATTCATCAGCTGCCCTGATTTTTAGTATGTTCCCTCCAGGAGCTGTCCAGTTAACTTCTTTCCTCCACCACTATTACTGAAACCTGCCTTGGCAGGAGGCAGGTATTGGCTAATTCTTACCAGGAAACCATTGTCTCCATTCTCAATTTGGCAGAAGTCTGTACTCTTCTCCTGAAGCATCACTTCTGGTTTTGCTTTGAGCTTTTAGCTTTACTCACAAACTCTGTCCTACGCTTCCATCATGAAGTCATTAGATTTGCCAAAAAATGAACACTACACGATCCCATACCACTCCCCATCCCTTGCTATTAGAAATTCCATATTACTAAAATAAACTAGGGAGGGTAGAAGGGGGAAGGAAGGAAGGAAGGAAGGAAGGAAGGAAGGAAGGAAGGAAGGAAGGAAGGAAGGAAGGAGAAAAATGAGAAAAGAAGAATAAAATGGAAACAAAGCTTTGTAAATAAGGAAGGTGTTAAAGGGAGGGGAGGGGAATGAGAAAAAAAGAGGAACCAAGATATAGCATGTACAGGCACAAGTTCCCTATGATAAATGTGATCGCTGTGTATATCTAAATTGTACCAATAAACTTAATAATAAAAATAAAATAAACTTGTTAAATTTTCCTTGCATAAATTTTCTTATCTAACACAGATAATACATTTGCTCAATTCACATACCTGTCTTAGACAAACCTATAGCCACAAAATTATTTTTTTAAAAAACCTCCGAAATTTCAATATAATTAAACACAATTTTTCCAATGGTGGTTGCCTGAGCGGTTGTACTAACACCATAGCTGGCGTTTCTTTACAATATAGAGATAATTTTTGTTCAGTACATGAGTATATTCCTTGATCTTAAATCATCAGAATTCTTAAATTCTTAGTGACTATATGACCTTGGGACATAAAAATAGGGCCATTTTATTCCATTATGGCTAATGAAATAGAAGACAATAAGTAGAAATCCAAACTTAAAATCAATTTGTCTACTATTTCACTTATTTATCTATCTATCTGACTATGTCTAAAGCCCAGGGTGTTTCAAAGGATACTTACAAGTGCATTGCCATCGGTAGCCATTTATGATATTAGACTGGTTAGGAACAAAACTAGAAAAGAAAAAGATATTTCTAGGTAAGCGTCAGTTTTAAATGTTCATAAAAGCATGTATCTCACTAGTAGAGGGAAAAGGTATTTCTTTCATAATTGATGAATTTTAAAACACAGATAATTCACTGAATGACTTCTTATTGTGAAACTCAATAAGCCACTTTCCTAAAATTGAGTTACTAAAATAACACAGAGTTTCATTTGAAAATTTTTCAGTATTTTTTCAAGTCTGCAAAGGAGACACACATGGGATTTATATAGTTAATGTTGCACGATTTTTTGAGGAGTGAGAAGTTTCCTCTTCATAATAAACCAGTCTCGCAGAAGATTTGGAAGTATATAGCCACTGCTATTATCCACTTTCCAAAACATAACTAACCCCTGCCTCAGAAGTCTCAATTGCACTACCAAAATGAGTGGACGTTTTGTGAATTGCACTTTGTAGTGGATTACCTGTAAAACAAGACACTACACTTTCGAGAAAACAAAAGAAAAGAAAAAACCTCACATTGTCAGATTTTGACAAGCAAGAAACTTTAACAAGATCCACAAGCCACTGAAACTCTCCCAGAAGCCAAGAACCTTTTAACTTCTCCCCATTGACACCACAAGTACAGATTCGTGTCCCATTTGACTTATGATGTTACTCAGTAGCCCCCAGAATTTAAAAAATATGTGCCAATTTTTAATGTCAAAAATGCCATGTTATGTGAGAATGTGGCCCAGTGGTAGAGTGCTTGCCTGCAATGCACTTAAATCCATAGTTCAATCTCCGTCACTAAATGTATTATATTGCATGAAAAGAAATTTGTAAAATACCAAAGAATAAAACAAAAGGATTATTAAACTTAATTACTTAATTTTCAACTTACTTATTTAAAGAAAAACCTAAAAGATAATACATAAATTTAAAAAATCAACTCACAAACTGGTGAAATATCTGTAATATGCACTTAATATATAAAAATCACGACATAGAGTTCTTTCTCACCAATAAAACATAGCAAAGTAAAAGAATAATTAAAAATTTGAAAAATAAACAAAAAAAAAAAAAGATTAGCATCCAGGCGTGATGGTACACGCCTATAATCTCAGCACTTGAGAGGCAAAGGCATGAGGACCATCATAAGTTTGAGACCAGCTTGGGCTACAGAGCAAGCTCAAGGCCAGCCTGAACTGCATAACAAGAACCTGTGTCAAAAAAACACACACAAAAAACAACAAAAACCAAACCAAAACAAAAAACGATTAATGCTTAACCATTATTAGTAAGTTAAGTGCCAAATAAGACAACGTAATTCCATTTTTAATCTTCAAAATTAGCAAAAAATGAAAATAAAGTGACAGCAAGGAAAAGGTGAAAGTGTATTAAAAAGAATATCCTCACACATTATTCAGGTATCAAATTATTACAACCTCATCAAAAGGCAAGCTGTTATAGTTACAATGACAGTGACACTTGTAATCAAAATTCATAACCTTTACTACTTGCTATGAACTGTGCTAACAATGGCCATACCAAACATGAAGAATTTTGAAATACACTGGTAATTAAAAATATCTACAGGCTGAGCCCATTTATCTTGTCATAAAAATATAGCTTTATATATACCCACACCCATACATCAATTCACTGAGAGAAAGAAATGGCTCAAAATATTTCCAGAAAATGCCTATGATAATTATCTATGTTAACCAGAAAAACCTGTAACTGATTTTTATTATCCTATGCATTTGTTTCCTACAAAATTCTTTTTGTAAAATAAAAATGTTCAGATAGAATGCTGTAAAAATGTTAGTGACTTGATAGCAGTGTATTTTTAGTATCTTATTGAGAGAATACATTATAACCAAAAGATAAATTCAGCAGCACCTTTATGTAAAAAATTAAATATATTGTAGAAGTTAATATTAAACCCTCTGGATTAAATTTGGTTAGACTCAATTTTTCAGTTGGACGATTTACCATTGTATGAAATCTTGGGCAAAGAACTGTTATATTGAAGGCTTATGACAACCATTTGTAAAATGGGGGTAATGATATCTCATTTTGGGGTTGGATAAGGATTAAATGAAATACCATTGTAATGCTCATAGCAAATAATAAATTCTTTTAAAATCTAATTTATTATAATAAAACATGTTAATTCTTTAAGTTAGGACTTATTGAAGGGCAACTATGTATCTTTTAAATAATATATAAATCATCCTGTGAATCCTCTTACTTGACCCTGATGGCTGATTGCCCTTTTCCCTGTAATAATGCAATGAAAATACCTAGGTTTATTGAGTTTCTTAAACAGTTGCCCTGTGCCAAAGCTACTGATAATTTTTATGTTATCGAGCCACATAATGTCAGAGCCGCCTTATAAGTCCTGTACTATTATTCACTCCTTTTCTTATGTGAGGAGTGTTGGACAATTGAGATGAGGATGTTAGTAAATAAATGTACTGAATTCCAGCCCAGACTTCAGAACCTGCTCTCAGAACCATCACCAGGACTATCTTGGCTCTCTCGTTTTCTACTGAGTGTTGTTCATGAACAAATCCACAGTGACCACAGTATTGAGGCAAGAAACTAGGGCAAGGCAATGTGGCTGGAGCAATTGGGCACAACCTGCCAAGTGAGGAGACTTGTTAACCATGGGCATAGAGCGGCAGCTTCCGAGCCTGACAGGAGATCGAGCCCAGCCCTATATCCAGTCCCAATCTTCTGACATGAGAACACAAACAAATCTGCACCAGATATTGGTCTTCTGACAGGAGAGCAAGCTGAGCTCAGCACCTGATACCAGTCTTCTAGCGCGAGATCAAGTGGAACCACCTGGATCAACTGTCAAAGATGCAGGCAGCAACTGACTCTGTGCCCCCATCTTCCTGTTTTTGCTGGGGTTCATTTGCCTTGTAGGACACATCGTCATTTTCCTTCCAAGCACCCTTTCTTCCTTGAGCACTTTTCTTGTGCTTCTTTTCCTGTTTTATTCTTATTTTTGCCGTAAATAAACACTAACCTTTCACATGCACCAGGTGTTCCATCCAGTTCATTGACTGGAACTGTAGGAATCTGGAGAGCACTGCTGTTCCTAAGCGGGGACAGCACCACAGCACAATTCTGTGGGCACTGCTGGGCAGTGAGATGCTAAACGCAGTGGCCCAAACCTGGTCTTCTTTGGGCCCCATGCATAGCTGGGGGATGTGTATGGGGTAGGTGAAAGTTGTTTAAATGATTTTTAAACTTGTACATCACACTTTCAGTTGATTTTATTTCAGTAGAATTCTGAATCCCATAATGCTGTAATATTTCTAGAAAGAAAAGTACCCAGAGTTGGCAGAAAAATGGAAGACAAGAATAGAAGTTCCTTCTACATCCTCTTAGCATTGGTATTTGTTGAAAATATATAGGGCTGGGGCTTTAGCTCAGTGGCTTAAGCACCTGCCTGGCAAGTGCAAGGTCATGAGTTCAATCCCCAGGACCAAATAATAATAATAATAAAGAAAAGAAAATATACTGTTATAGCCATTGCTAATTCCTAGGATGCTGAGGAGTTTTGTTCTGTGCACACTGTGCCTGCTTTCAACCTAATCTTTTCTGTAGCATTTCCACCCTGCCGGAACCATCACCCTACCCAAAGGCATTGACTTTTCCTCTCCCAGATCTCTACAGGAGCATTCTAGATCATGCTACAGTTTTCCCTCTGGCTCAGAGTGAGGTTTGTTTTTATGAACATTGGATTGTCTGTCTCTTTTCCTGAATCCCTGCAGTGGTCATTGGTGTTGAGATAAAAACCAAAATCCTGACAGGCTTGGAATCACCTGATTGTGTCTCTTCTGCAGCCCTTTCTCGGATATTTTCTGTATCTCTCTCCAGCTCTCTGACTTGGAGGCCTTAAAAATTCTTTAAAATATTTTTCTTAGTCTCAGAACCCTTGTATATGCTTTGGTTCAACAGTCCCTACTCAAGATGGCTATAACATCTCATTTTTTAATCCTCTGATCAAATGTCATGTAGCCAATAAGGCCTTCCCAATACTGGTGAGAGATCAATTCTTTTTTACATGTTTTTGTAGCACTTTATTTTTATACATGGATGTTCTGATCATTGTAGGGAATGATTAACTTTCAAATTTTTTTTTACTGTTTAATTCCTAACTATAATAAAACATATCTGTATCTTGTCTTGTTCACATATTTACTGCTCCATCCCCAGTCTTTATGCATAGGGTGACTCAATACATAGCTGTTGAGTAAATGAATTGAATACACAGCAAATTCTCTAAAGTATACATGAATTTCTATAAAGAAAACCTACAAATTCCAAATTTTTGTTTTCTGGAATATTACTATTGTGAATATCCCGCTACAAATTTCTTTCTAAATCTGTAAGATATGGAAATGAAACCATGCCAGTTCCAAACTACCATCAGTCAAAGCATAAATGGATAGAAATAATAGGCAGTTACTGCCAAGGGGAGAGTTGATATGGATGGAAAGCTAAAATGAATACATCTTTGTGAGGGCTTTGGGCACTTTGTTATTGATTTTGGAGATTTAGTACTTTATTTCTTGAAGTAGTTGACACATATGAAATTGCAAATGTCAAAAAAAATGATTCAAGATAATTTCAGACAGTAGAACAAAAATAATCTAAGCTCAGTTCCTCAGCTGTTAGTCCTTTTCCCTACAAAGCACATAGCCCTAATCAGGAAGAACTAGGGGGTAAAACGGTGATCACGAACACTCGGGTAAGTACTGCTCATTGCTTAGGCAAGGGCTAGTTCAGCCAACACAGTTACAGAGCGCATGGTGACCACCTGTTGATGGACTAAACGTGTCACTCCAAGAAACTGATGAAAATATGTACAAAGCACAGAATAAAAGCAGCTTATGAAAAAATGATGATGCTTGCAAAAGTAGTTATTTTTTGGCATTCCTCAACCTTTCTGGGTGACCTATTAGTTAAAAGAAGCAATGTTGGGTATTTGGTATGTCTTGATAAGGAATTTTGGCATCACCAGAAATTAAACATGAGTAAGAACCTAATGACAGTGTACTAAAATGCTTCTATTTGTGATAGTCTTTTTGTGTAATACAAGGTGGTCTTGAACTTGGCATGTAGTCCAGGTTGGCCTCAACTTACCATCTCCTGCCTCAGGAATTAGAGTGTATGCCATCATGTTTAGCTAGTAAAATATATCTGTATATCAAAAAGTTTCTAATTTTTGCTTTCAATAAAATTAAATCAAAATCTATTTGAACCATCTATTGGTCTTTAAAAATACAGTAATAGTTTTGATAAACCACCATGTGATATTTCACATATACTCGGAGGAGTTCAAAAACTTCTCCATCCCAATGTGTTTTCTTATGTGAAAAATATTTCTAAGCCCTGGCATACAAAACACCAATGACAGCATTAAAACTGGTTTTGAACTCACTTATTCTAGCAATAAATAATACTTACTCATGAATATTATCCATAATTTGAGGAAAAGTGTCATTTATGTCAGTAAATAACATATATTCAATACAAATATTTATCTCTCAAATTAACATTATTGGTCAAAATGTGTAGATTATATACCAATAATAATTATAACTCACTTCAACTGAAATCATTTATTTTAACTAATTGTAAAAAATTAATATCAACATAGAAACATATTTTTTCACAAAGACATATGGTAAAATTATCAATATCAGATTTTGAAGCATGAAAATATTACATAATAGGTAAAAATCCAAGGAAGATTTGAATAAAGTTTGAGTACCAGGAAAAAAAGAGAATCATATAAAATTTACAAATCCTAAAGATTACATTTTTTAAAATGATGAAATTATAAAATCTCTGTGATATGTGCATTGCATCAAGATTTATAATAAGTCAGATTTATACATCAAGATTTATAATAAGCCAGAAACTACAACCACATCTCTGTTCTCTGTCCCAATGTGTTTTCTTATATGAAAAATATTTCTAAGCCCTGGCATACAAAACACCAATGGAAGCCTTAAAATTGGTTTTGAACTCACTCATTCTTAGCAATGAGTGAATTCAAAACCAAAACATTCTGCATGTTTGAGGAAACCCTCAGGTGGCAATTTAAAGTATAAGAGGTAAATGGAGCTTCTGGGTGATTTTATGGGATCAAGATTAAAAAAAAAAAAGCTTCAAAACTGCTGCACTAACGCATGTGGATTCCAAACAGATTTACATTTAAATCCCAATTCTGCCACTTGTTAGATGTGAAAACTTATGAAAATCGCTTCATTTCTCTGAATAGCAGATGTCTCATCTGTTACACAAAAATACTGTAATAATAACCAATTTATAGAGACCTTATGAAAAAGAGATGAAATATCATGGAAAATGCTCAGAGCACAGTCTATGTACACACAGTAAGTAGGAGCAATTGCCTAAAATGGGAGCGATTATCTAGAAACAGCTTCATAATGCAAAACTCTTCTTCCTAACAGAATTAGTACACAGCTAAGGATGTGAATAAGTACAATAACACATTTTAACAAATAAAATAGCTTTCATACTTTAAGGTTGATTCAACTCCCCAGATTCTGATTCTTCCAGAGATGCCATAGATACCTTATTACAAAGCATAAGAGAATAGTGTTCTCAGTCATATTTATGGCTTATATCTTCTTTAAAGAACAATTCTTTAATACACAAAGACACAATACAATCTTTCATCCCAATGAAGTCATTCATACTTTTTAAATTGAAATGAGTTATAATGCACTCCTGGTAATCTCTGCAACTAAAAAGTAGAAAGTATAATTTATCAAATGAATAATAAAATTAATTTCATAGAGGAGATACCTAATAAAGCATCATTCTATTTTGGTTAGACATAAAATATGTGTTTCTGAAACCAGTGATATTCTAGTAATTTGAGAAGCTGTTTGGCAAGATAAATCAGAAATAACTATATTGTTTTAAATCTAGAAGGTAAATCAATATTATAACTTTGAAATAAATGCTCTGTCGATAAAGAAAGCTAGTATAATTGGCAATTTTTAAGAATTAAAAAATTTCACCAAAGGGATTTATAGGTTCGATTAATCCAAAAGCAACTGTCCTGGCTATTCCCTAATAATTCCCTAACCTTTGGATAATGCCATGACTACGCACCATGCCTAATGTTTTAAAGATTTTTTAAATGACTAACGTGATTTAGAAATGATTGGCCAGTAGAAATACAATATGTACTAGGTTTATTCTCTTTTTAGCCCAGATCCTTAAGTAAAAACAATACAACTTTGAACTAATTTTTTAAAAGCCACAGATTAACTTGTTTATCCCCTAAAATTATAATGCCAGTATTTAACATCATCAGAACAACACGTGAATTAATAGAAAGTATATAAACATGGGCCAAAAACTGTATGTCATTAATTCATAAATCAAGGCTCAAGGAAACAGAAAACACTGGTCATTCTTGAGGCCAAAGTCTTGATCATAAAAAAGCACATGAGACATCCAGGAGCAAAAGTGCCCTTAACTGCTGAGAAGAGCTGTTTGCAAGCAAGTGCCGGCCGCTGAACGATAGCACCTCGTAGTAGGTCATGGAAAGCAGAGGAGAAAAATGCATCATGGCTCATGCATAAAGGCAAGGAAATGAAATAATGCATTAGTTTTGCCACTTAGCAAGAGGTCTCTGCTGTCAGGATGGGAAAGAAAAAAACAAAATGCAAGCAGACCTCCACATTAGCATGTGTACAGTGATGTACAAACTGGGATACTTTAGAGGCCGTGAATTTCTCCAGAGAATTCGTGAAGGAGAAAATGATTTTATCCAGATTATTTCATGTTTTTTTCTTTTTTAATATAAGCTTCAACTATCATTCTGATCCCAATCCATTTTCCCACTTGCTTTAGAAAACTCTTTCTTTTTCTTATTATTTTCTCCCTCATTTCTCATTTTGTGGTACTTCTTTTCTGTTCTCTCCACTTTGTTGATGAAGTGACAGATGGCTTCAAGAACCACAGCTTTTTTTTATCAGAGAAACTGTGATGCTTTAAATTACTTTATTTTCAACACCCTTAAAATCCTGGAAAACATCATCCAAGGAGACTGGCAGCCCTCTTCCTTCCTTCTTATCCACACATCCCCACGGAGGCTGTCAGTCCTGACAATCAAAGCTCAAATCCACAAACCCTAAAGGGAATAAAAACCCTTTTTTCCATCTCTGTCAATCTTTTCTCCCAGCAGACTATTTTACCATATTAACAGCCAGGTTCCAAACTGTAAGTGAGCTCTTTTCTACTGGAAGAACCTACCAGACAGAAATGGCTATTGATCATGCCCCTCTGGGAGAAATGCAGCTGCTTCTGAGTTGCTCAGCTACCTGGGTCTTTTGCTCTTCTGCAGTCTTCCTAAACCCACCATTTTAAGATTATGGTCAACTCACAGGGACAAGTGGTGACCTGCCACAGGCTGCAGTGCAACAGATGCTTCTCCAAGCACCTGACATGGGCAGGTGTGTTCCCTTCACGAGCCCCTGGGAGTAGCAGATACTTCAAGAAGCACTGGACCTCATGTCCACAGAATTTATTCATGGTTGTCTAAGTTCCATTGCACCAGCCTAAAAAGCAGTGGTTCCAGCTGATCCTGCAGAATAAGACTGATATGTTCAATTTCACTGACTCAAATTATTTGTATAATCATATTTGTATTTCCTCCAAATACATATATATATATACCCCACACCAAAATATAATCTAGTGACAGTTCTTGTCTACCAATGCAGATAAAGCTTGTAGTCACACCTTCCTCCTCTTAAGCTCCAGATCCAAGGCATGTCTAGTAGCCAGATATTTTAATATCCAAACTAACCGATTAGGTCCAATAATAAGAGATTTATGATGGAAACCCAAGGAATACCCTCAAAAGGTTAGCCTGATCCCAACCACATCGAGTAATGCGAGGGGCATCAGGCACAGAAGGCACTGCTAGACTCTATGTAAGTTATCAATTATTAGACTTACTAAGGTCTGCCACATGAGCTCACAATGGTTTCCACCAGTTTTCCACCACATAGACCTGAAGTAACCACTTCCAATTCCTAAGTCCACTTCAAGATGAGCTAGACAAGTATGGCAAATAATGTTCTTTACTCTGTCTGCATCCCTCAGTTTCTCCACATGAATAATAATCATATTGTCTCTGCATGAGAAATAGTGTGGGGTTTCCTGTTGGTGAATCTGGACAGTGTGTGTGCTCCTCTGAGGCAGTCTTGCCTCACTTTAATTCAGCTTTGTCAAAATTTAACTCAACATTGTTTTCATCTAAATGGATAACCTATGCAGCAGCAGTCTATGCAATAGGAGCATTGCTGGCTGGAAGGAGACTAAAGCAAGCAAATGTATATTCTGCCAGCAGTTTTGACACATTGCTGGGAGTTAGAGCCTTTTGTCTGGCTAGCTCATTCATTAGAAAATATCACTGTAGTTTGCCTTATGATTTTGCAAAAGTAGTGCCCAAAACCTAGTCAACAGAAAGTCAGAGACTAGAAGTAGCTAAATAGCTTGTGTTAGTCAAGATTTACAAAAGAAAAGATTTAAAACAGGACATATAATTTATAGGATTTTTTTTCATAATATTCACTCAAAGAGTCAAATGCAAAAGAGTGGGGAAAATCTGTCCACACACTAAAACCCAAAGAATACAACTGAGGGCCAGGATTGTGCAGCAATGTCCTGCACCAATCCTTCTGAAGACCTAGAGCCCAAGGCAGTGTCCTCCATGTGTCCAACTGGTGGCCTGTCTCATGCAAGTCCGTGCAAGGATCTGCACTGGGAAGGCCCAAAGGTCAGTGGTGGAAGCTAAAAAGTCTGTAGGATGAAGAATTTGTGCCAGCAGGCTGAGGTACCTGCACTGAAGCCAGGAAATAATGCTCAAGGTAAGGGGCAGAACTTCCCCCAAAAAGAACCACAGCCATTCTCTATGACAGTGAGGACTGGAGCTCCCCCAACAATAAGAACAGCTGAACTCATATCAGAAAAGCTAGCAAGACAAACTTCTCCAGGAGGCTCCACAGCACCACACATTCCCCTCCAGTTCCCTTTTTCTATGCCATTGGCAACTATCCTCAGGTGGGCCTCCATTCATCTAGCATCATGCTGATTCAATTCAGCTGGGTGTTCCAAGTTGACCATTAATTAATCCACCATGCAACTGTATCATAATCAGGGGAAATATTGCCTTTATCAAAAATAGGGTGACTCTTTTTGGAGGCCCCTAGAATGATATTTAGCAGAGTTAACTGCAAACTTTTCAGTATTCACAACTCTGTGAAGTTACATTACCTCATCCTTTGCAGATGAAGAAACTGCCATGCTGAACAGGTAGACTAGTTTACATAGGTAACAAATTATAAAGTCAGAATTTGAATTCAGGTTTTCAGACTTGAAGAAGCTTAAGTAATCAGCAATGCTCTCATAATAAGCTTTGCTGTTTCCACTCATTACCAGCATGCTTGATTATTTTACAAAGAGCAAATCCTACTGCATCCTTAAAGGATGAATGAATCCAATAATTCCTACAGATAATACAGGCAAGTTATATAATAGGTACTTAATAAATATCTGGCTGACCTTGTCTTAACTTTAGGACAAGTTACGGCAGGTAGGCTATTTCACAAATGTAGACAATCAAGAGTGTCATATGTGACTCAAAGTTGTAATGTGGCTGCCCAAAGGGTTACATGTGGAATCAGATCAGCTGCCCTTGGGTGGTATGAAGTCTGATCAGCAGGATATACAGGTCTAGAAAGAGGTACTGACCAGAAAAACACAGCTTGTTTTAGAATATGTGCAAATTCTTGTTGAGGGTTCATTTATAAATGATGTGAGTTTGCTAGTTGCAAACCTAAACAAGCAGATTGTTGAAACTATGGCTTCCATCCTATCACTCTGCTAACAATACAGGCACAGAGACTTGAAGTTTACACTTGCTGACAATTATGTCCCTAAATTTCTAAAATAAAGGTGAGCCAGGTGTGGTGGCGCACGACTATAATCCCAGCACTCGGTAGGCTAAGGCAGGAGGATCGTTGTGAGTTTGAGACCAGCCTGGGCTACAAAGTGCACTCAAGGCCAGCCTGAACTGCATAGCGAAACCCTGTCTCAAAAAGATAAAAATAAATAAATAAAGGTGAAAGAAGTAGCAAAAATAAGCTATTATATTCTTTAAGATGAACTTTTCTGTTAAAGGTATTCTTAACTACTTCCAAAACTGAGATACTTTTACAGTTTGCAAAATTCGTGTAGCTCACTCATGCCTGCAATAGCTTCATTTTCTCTGAAATTGTAACATGTAAGCAAAGAGACACCTAGTGGAAAGCCAGATAAGTACATTTAGTTCAACCCAAGCATCATTTTCTGTAATTTAACATTTATATGACTTCAATAGAACATTTTAAATCTGCTAGGACTGTAAACCTACAAAATCTAAATTTTACATTGAACAACCAATGGCTTCTAGACAATATAAATTTTATGAAAGAGTGATCTCTGTGTTTTTTTTTCTCAAGAAAGTATTGCTCTTTTGTTCTTAATTAAATTGTCTCACTGAATAAAGTTCCAAGGAGCTAACACAAATTAGAGCAGACTGAAATTTTCCAACCACTTTAGCTCACCTTTCCCTGAACACGTGTGCTTATTTTTTTTGTTTGTTTGTTTCCATTTCTTTGCAGAATTTGCGTGTGAGATTTTCCATTTGTCAGTGGGTTGTTTAACTAGGTAAAGTCAAAGACATTTTTCCAGCCAGCTTCCTGTGGTCCACCCACTCTCTTCAGGGCACACTCACTTTCTCACACACTCTTCACCTACACACTGTGTTCTCCTTGCCCCGGCTGACATACACACTCTCTCTCCCTGCCCTAGTAACTCCCTCTAACTTCAGAACTAAAAGTTTGTCATCACAAAATGTAAGGAGTCGTCTATTTTTTCTCTACCCCATTGGTTAAAATCTGGTTATACCACAAGTAGAGCTTAGAAATTGTTTGTTAATTAAACATATATGTGCAATTATAATTTATATGGTTTCATGGGCTCAAACTCCTAGGATGTGAGATCTGAAAGAGGAACACACTAGCAGAAGACGGGTTGACATTACAGAGTTTGAATACTCCGACACTGCCATCCTATAAAGGACCAAGCCCTGGAGATGGGCCCAGGTGATGACTGAGTGTGGAGAAGAACGCTAGTGCTGCCAAGCACCAGGTATGTGGGTAAAAAGTGATCTTGGAAGGAGATCTTAGTTAGAGCCACCCCAACTAATGCCATATGTGCCAAGCATGAACTGCAAATCCCTTCTTAAGCCCCCTACAAATGCCTGACGTGGACAAAACAAAGTTCTTACTTTGCTCTTTTCAGTAAATAAAGAAGTTCTTGCATCTTCCTTCACATAGTATGATCAGCTACTGCAGCCTTTTCTTGCCATATCAGAAATAAGCCAGAGGTGTTCATTATCATTAAACAGCATAGTATCAGCAGTACTGTTACAAAATATGTACTACAGTGACGCATGTGTACCCATTTTTATAGCAGCACAATTCACAATAGTGGAAACAACTTAGATTCTAATCAATGCGGACAAGGGTTTAAAAATGTGGTGTGCATACACAACGGTGTTTTATTCAGCTGTAAAGAAGTATGAATTCAAGTCGTATGTAGGAAAATGGGTGGGTGTTGAGACCATAATGTTAAGTTAAATAATTCAGTCACAGAAAGTTAAATATTGGGTGTTTTTGTCATATGAGAAACTCAGTTATACATAAACTAAAGAGTAAGATGAAGGTAAAGTTTTTGGAATAGGATATGGGAGCCAAGGGAAAAAAGGAAAAGAGAAAGTGGGGAAGAAAAGTGAATTGACAGTAAGACATGTTAAATCTAAAGAATGTGTACATATACCAAGTCTCCAAAATAAATGTAAATTCCATGTATTCTAAGCATTTACCAAAAATTAAATGAAAAAGAAGAATTATAATGATTAAAAGAATAGAAATTAAGACTATCAGAATTTTCAGATAATATTATTTTACATGTACCATGAATTTATATATGAATTATTAAAAGTAACATGTGGAGCTACAGAGGTTATTATATGCATAGCTATTATGTTAAAAATCAGTCACATAACTTCATATGAGCAGTAGTTTGAAAATAAAATTTCTAAGAAAATATACACATACTAACATAATGAAATTTCAAATACTTTCAAAGGAGTCCAAAAAAAGATGTATAAGACTTTTATGAAGAAGTCTATAAAACAGTTTAGAAACAAACAAAAGAAAAATCTGACTAAACGAAAGAATGTACTATGTTCATAAACTGGAACGCAATATTCTTTAAATATTATGAAGATATATTTCCTTGCTGCTTATTATATTATCATAAAATGATTATAATACTACCTTTTCTTCCAGAAGTTTCCTTTTCTTTGTACATTAAATATGCAGTCTACTTGGAACTGATTTATATATGGTTTCAAATAAGGATCACTTCGTTTTGTAAATTAATAACAAATAATCTCAATTATTTAAAATATTGTCATTTTTCTGCTAGTTCTCACCATAGGGAGAAAGCTTGATAAGCTGGAACACACCAAAATTGAGAATTTCCACTCACCAAGACACAACAGTTGGGATTGTGAAAATCAATGAGAAGATATATGCAATTTACATAATTTGCTCAAATCTATACTTCAAGAATATATAAACATTCATCCAAATCAAAAACAGGCAGAAAAACCAAGAGAAAATGGAGGGGGGCTTTATAAACATTTCTCTAAGAAGTTAATTAATTGGTCAATATACATAGGATAAAGCACATAACTTCATTAACAAGCAGATAAATGAAAGATAAATTGTAGTGAAAAACCGTTAAACATCAAAACAGTAAAATTTTAGAGACACAAGGGTGGAAAAGGCTGTAGAGCCAACTAAAATGCTCAAACACCTCAGGCGGAGAACCTTTTCAAAAAAACTGTCTATGTCTGTTAAAGTTGCACACTTGCATAGTCCATGAAGCATAAACCTTACTGTTAAGTATAAATGCATCACTCAGACATGTACTGTGTGTACACTGAGAACATGGATGGGAACATTATCAGCAGTTTTATTAACAATAGCCAAAATGGAAAAAAAAAAACTCTATGTTAAGCAATAGGAGAGTGAAGAAATAAATCAGTAACCACAGTGACAAAACTGTGAAAGACACCACATTCAAAAGCATATAAACTGTATGATTTAATCTAAATAAAATATGCAAAACTAATTCATAGTATGCAAAACTAATTCATAGTATTTAAGGAATCACAAAATTACAAAAGAATGCAAGGGTGATGTAATGGCCACACATGGCAGGAAAATGGTTACCTTTTGGAGAAGTCAGCAATTATTTATTGGAAGGGACACAAGAGGGCACTGTGTGTCCCAGCAGTGTTACTTCTTGACAAAAGTAGTACTAACAAGAGATTTTGCTTTGGATAAATCATAAGCTGTTCAAATTTATTTTGTGAAACCCTTTGTTGTAAGTTATAGTTCACAATAGAAGAGGTTTTTTTTAAAGAGAGAAGTAGAAATGTTACCTAAAAGAGGAAACCCAGAATACCAAAAGACAGAAAGGATTAAAACTGAAAAGATGAAAACAGACACTCAGACAAACATATACCAAAAGAAAGATGTGGTGACAATTTTAACATCTAAAAATAGAAAATATTGAATCCATGGAGATAGATAGATAGATAGATAGATAGATAGATAGATAGATAGATTGTTACAGATTGTTTAAAAAAATAAATCAGAAAATACAACTTTCGTTGAAATATACTATGTTGCCTTAAAATATATTAAGCAACAATGGCTCATAGCATTGGAGAGAACAAAGCAATCATAGCATATCTCTCAGAAATCAATAGCTTAAGCAAGCAAAAACACAGATGTGCAAGATCCAACTGACACAAATTAGTAAATTCAGACTACGGTTGCATAGAACTCCACACATGAAAACTGGAATAACACACTTATTTCCAGAAACATGATACAAGGTTAAAAAAATTAATGAAGTACTGTATTTCAAAGGAAGTTTTCATACATTTCATACTCCATTTAACAGAGATTATGTTCTCCGGATATAAAGCAATGATTTTAGAAGTTAATAATGATAGTTTAGCTTTTAAAGACTATCTGAAAACAAAATCTCACATTATAAAAGTATTTGAATTAAAAAGTAAATGAATGGCTACAGATATAACTCAGTTAAAGAGTGCTTGCTTGGTGTGGATGAAGCCCCGGGTTTTAGTTCTAGCACAGAGTTAGATTAGATAGGTAGATAGGTAGGTAGGTAGGTAGATAGATAAAGATGGATAGATAGATAGATAGATAGATAGATAGATAGATAGAGGAATACATTTTTGCACAGCAAAAGAAGCAAACAACAGAGAAAAGGCAACCTACAGAATGTGAAAAAAAATCGTGCCAGCTACTCCTTAGAGGATTAATATCTAGAATCTATAAAGAAGTCAATAAAATTAGACCACCAAAATAAAAGAACCAATCAAAAATGGCAGTTAAAAAGAATGGACACTTCTCAGAAGAAATACAAAGGACCAAAAAACACATGAAAAAAAATATTCAATAGAGAAATACAAGTTAAAACAACACTGAGATTCCCTCTTAATCCAGAAAAAATGGCTATCATCAAGAAATCATATAACAAACGCTGACAAGGTTATGGGTAAAAGGAGCAAAGGACCACTTTTACATTATTGGTAGAAATATAAACTTGTATAATCACTCTGGAAACTAATACGGAGGTTCCTCAAATTCTATTTGACCCATGTAGATATCCTCCCTAAAGAGTAAAAGCCACTGTATTGCAGTGATATGTACATACTCAGGTTTACAGCAGCAAAATTCATCATAGATAAACCTTAAACGCAGCCTCTATGTCTACCAACAAACGAATGGGTAAAGAATGATACCTATGTACAATAGAGAACTATTTTGCTATGAAGAAGGATTAACTTGTGTCATTTGTAGGAAAATGAATGTATTTTGAGATCATGATGTTAAGTGAAATAAACTAGACACACAAATTTAAATATTTTAAGGTTTCTATTATGTAAGAAACAAAATAAATAAATTGAAGATAAAAATAAAAGATAGATGATAGGAAACAAGAAGATAAATCTTTTACAAATGGGAAGAATAGGGGAGGGAAAGTGGACACAAAAAGAATTAAGATGTGTTATGTGCTAGCAACTCCCCACAATGAATGTCACCATTTGAACTGAAAACATGTACTAATAACAATAGAACTTTTTAAAAATATATTTAGAATTCATCATCATTGTAAATACATGTGAAAATTTTAGGGCCACAGCTAAAGCAACTTAGAGGAAAATGTATATTTCAAATACAGTATAAAAAATAAGCAAAGGCCTCAGCACATAAAATTAGAACAGTAACATAATAGTAAACTGAAGGAAAAATGTAATAAAAATAAAAGCAGCAATCAATGATGAAATCTATAGATGAAATTAATAAAATCAAAAGGTTAAGAGCTGTAACTTAAAAGTTATTATCTGGGTACAATTTTTGCTCAGTCTTTCAGGAATTCTGTAAGTTTAATAAAATAAATTGATAACAAATTTAATTCAATAGAATTTTGATAAGACAGAAAAAATTAGACACAAAAGCTTTCAGATTATAACTTAGTCTTTCGGTTACTCAATCTATAATCGTTAACTTCAATATTTTCATTTGGATGCAAGTAAATAATTAGTAATAAATCAAATAATATAGAGAGATTGCCTAATAATTCATTTTTGCAATCTTGCTTCCTAAAAGATAAAATCTTAGTATAAATTTAGCTTATGTTTTCATATATTAGTCAGTGCAAGTAAAAATTCTATTTGATACTATTAAAAAGTTATTCAAACGTTCAGAGAAAATTATTTTTCCTATATGGTTTTTACAAGCCTAAGTTATCTAAAAGTTAAAGAATCCACATTAGACAATTATACACAGTCAAATTCAAAATGAAGCCAACAAGTAAATTAGCTGTGTTTCTGAGTCTGCAACTTTCTTTTACCTATTAATCCCACACCTTTCAAGCCCCAACGTCCATGTCTCAATGGTTACAAGAAAGGTTTTTCATTTGGACATTTATTCATTTTGGTCCAACTGGCTGCTTTCACTTGAAAATCTGCCTCTTCCAGGTTGTACAATTGTCTCTCATTCGCCCTGCCTGCCCAGCCCAGGGACAAGCACAGGACCTGGGTTGGCCAGCCATTCATTCATTCCTTCATCATATAGGAACAGCTGATGGTGTGGCAGCCAGAGTTTTCAGGCTTGACAATAATACTCAACACGACTAATCAAAGTTCTGCTCCTTGTGGGGTTAAATGTCATGATGAATGTTAAGAAGATAAGTAAAATACAGAGAAATGGAGAGAAATAAAGTAATGAAGAAAATGTCAGAAGGCTGCCATTTTAAGTAGGACCAGAATGGTCTCCCTGAACTGAGAATAGGGTAGAGACTACTTCAAGAGCTGAGAAAGCACACTGTGAATGTGTACCCGGTGGATCCTCCTGATCTCGTAAAGGAGGGCAAGGTCCCAGATTGAGACTGGAGCGGGTGGGGCGAGCATGCAGTCCAGCAGGTGGCCAGTATGGCTGAGGCTGAGTGAAGGAAGGAAGGATGTGGTGGGTTATGGGAGGCCAGACTCCAAGGCTCCCCACTCCTGGGTGTTCTCTTCAGTGACTACTGAAGACTGTCAGCTTTTCTTGAAGTGAAACAAAAAGGCAAGCTGAGCACAGTTCTGATCTGACAAACACATTAGCAGCTCTGGTGTCCCCACTGAGAACAGACTGAAGAGGCAAAGAGATACAAACCAAGAAACCAGTTAGGAGACTAATTTCGAAACAAGATCCAATAATGTCTTGGGCTAGAGTGGCAGTGGGAGAAATAGTTCAGTAGGAGGATGGAAGTACTTATCCTCTTCATCTTCATGACCAATTCAGAAAAGAGGCTAGGGACCAGGTCAAACTAATCAGGAAATTCTGCCCGAATTTGGAGAAAGACATTTGTTCATTTTTCTTTTCCCTAAGATTTTAGTCAACAATACAGTGCAAAGCTGGAGTTACCAGTGATCATCTTGGTTACCTGGTGGAGAGAACTGACAGGAAAAACCAAAACAGCATGAAGTGGAGCCCAAAAAGACAAGAAAAATGTTTGTGGAGGAGGTCCTTTCTATGAACAAAATGCTCAGCTGGGCATATCTTAAAAGACAAACACTTAAAGGTATGGTGAAATTTCAGAATTTCAAAGAATTCTAAAAGGTTTCAGGATTAAAAAGTAGTAACTGCAAAGAAACAAGCAGCAAAATGACACTGATGTTCCCACATCCAACACAGGATGTTGGGGGGAATTAGAGAAAGGCCTTCCAGTGCTGAGTAGAAATAAATCCTTGTGCATGTTTACTAGATTTCTTCAAGTTCACGTATCTGCAAACTGACATATACCCCAGGTTATTAGTCCCCACTTTTAATACTTTACTTGGGAGGTGATTTTAAAAATAATTGATACTGCTACTGAGAATAATAAGCTAAGGAAAAAACAAAAATATCTGGCAAAAAACAAACCTTTTGCTCCCTGAGAAGCCTTCCTTTTTCTCCCTCTTTGCTTCACTGTCTACAAACAATAAATACAGAAAACTTCCTGATAAAATGTCCTGTTCATTTGTGGAAATAACCTCAAAAGATTTGGAGATTTTCAAAGAACACTTTATCATTTCTAGGACTGGATTTCATTCTTTAGAAAGCTATATGCATATTTTTCAACCAAGATATAAAAAAGCACCAATTTCATTAAAAAATACTGGTTCAAAAACTAATCTGCCTTCCAGATAATTTGAAAACCTTGCAGATTCCGTTTTCAGAGAATAATTTCTGTAATCTAAGTATGCCTTCAAATAGCCGATTCTCACTTTGTAACCCAGTTGTCTTCAACTCTGTTCTCATAGTTATGTTTTGTGCGAAAACATTTACTTGCCTTCAGAAAGAAAACATATGTGGTCATCTGTCCACCCACTGCCATCATACATGATTTTAACATAGATTGTTTGTTTTTAAATAAGTTAAGAGACACATAGAGCCAGTTCTTTCTCAGTTGCAGGAATGAGATTTTACCCCATACCTTCTGTTCTGGGAAAAGTCCATTGACATCCTGAATCACTTAGTAACATAAATCAAAATTAAACAATAAGTCTTAGAACATAACTTTCATAGACACAGCAAGGAACTAAAATATGAAAAATATAACCTTGTGCTCAAAATGCATTCACATAAAACTTCACAATATTCACTGCCCAGCAGGAAGATGTCAAAATAATTAGACAAGCATTCTGTACTTCAGAATTCATGAAGAACTTAAAATAATCGTGGGGCTATAAATTTAGGCATATGTGAAAGAAAACTAAATATGAGTTGTTTGTTCCCACTACACATACTTAGACTAAAAGCTATGTCAATGATGTATCAGAGTAATTAGATCAGCAGGATTCCTTCAACATTGCTTAGTGACATAGTGAAAATGAAAATTGTTTGTGTACTTTCGCATCACATTGGAAGACATTTTATCATCCTGGTAGAGGCTTCAAGGCTTTCTCTTAGGTAAACAGATAACATTGACAGGAGAGAGAGAGAGAGAGAGAGAGAGAGAGAGAGAGAGAGAGAGAGAGAAGAGAGAGACAGACAGAGAGAGACATAATTATAACAATCTCCATTATCCTAAAATCTGAGATCCAAAGGTGTCTGAATGTGGGTATAATGCCCTGGATGAGGCAAAGGGAGATGGATATTATAAGATGAGGAAAACAGAGCAATAAAAGTGAGATCCACAGTGTTGGTTTCAGTAGAAACAGTGAAGAGTGTGAGTTTTGTCTTCATATTGGCTTCTGGGGGAACAAGACAACCCATAAGGATCCCTCAGGAAAAAAAGTTATGGGAAATGCACAAAAATCACTGCAAAGTTCACTCCAGTCTTAAAGGTAAGATATTTGGGGATTAGAGCCAAATAAACAAAAGTTTCCAAGAGAAACCAATGCACTCCCTATAATTCATCACCTTTACCACCATCACCACTACCATTAATTACATACCAGAAATTGTTCCATGAGCTGTATTCATATGAACTCATTAAATCCTTGCACCAGCTTTATGAGGTACTGTTACTGTCAGCTTTGAGCAAGTGAAGAGAATCAGGCACCTGAATGTTAGTTAATGTGCCCAAGGTCATACAGCAAGGAAAGTGTGTCAAAGATTCAAAGCCCAAGCCATCTGAGTTCAGTGCTCCTCTCCTTACTGCTATTCTATGTCTCTAATAATATCCTATGTCTCTAATAATAATTTCTACTTAATAAAACTAAATTATCCAATTTAGTCATTGGTACAAAATCAGGTATCATACATAAATGCGGTTTCATAATACAAGATACTTTTATATTACTTCTAATTCATGCAGATTTCCCTTGATAACACATCTTTCTCTGATAACAAATCAAGCTCTTACTAGATAACCTTTATAATAGGAAGGCCCTGAATCTGAGTTAGAAATTTTTTTTTATTTAATTGACAAATTTTAAAAATGGTAGTTACCATTTTTTTCAATCCAAAACAGGTTTTGTAAACAAGAGTATGAGTATGAAAAAGCACCATTTAAAATTACTAAACAAAATATCAAATTTTATAATGCACAAAAAATTGGTTATGATAGAAGCAAAATGAAAATTTTATTGATTGTTTCATCAAAATAATGCGTAACTTTTGTACACATGTCAAAACAATGAGAATTTGTACACTGGAAGACATCTGAAGAACAAAGGTATGCAGCAAAACTAACTTTCATGTCAGGGACATGGACAACCAGGACAATAAATGATTTTAATAAGTATAAAAGGAGGAAGACTGGGAATATAGCTCAGCATTACAGCATCTTCCTGGCAAGTGTGAGGTCGTGAGTTGCATTCCCGGTACAAAAAAAAAAAAAAAAAGAATTACAGAAGAAAAAAGGCAATAGTCATCAAAAAAAACAATGTTTCTGAACAATAGGATGGTGACTAATATAGCATGAGTAATGTCTCAAAGATGGCAGCAATGTAATTGGAAGTGACTGAAAGCAAGTACTGGGACAGTTAATCTTGATTGACAATGTGACTGGATTAAGTGACACCCAGCAGACAGGTGAAGCACATATCTTAGTGTGTCTGTGAGGGTGTTTCCAGAGCTAAGTGGCATGAAGGCCCGCAATCTGAGGGGAAAGGTCCACTGTGGCAGGGATGGAATGTAAAAGAGAAGAAGGAAGAAGTTGGTCTACCTTTGAAAACTTCTATTCAGCTCGATAGGTACTCCCTTAGCTAGTGCCACCAGAGCCCCGCGTCCTCAGTCTTTCTAGGTGTCCTTCGGCATAGACTCACACTGATGGTCTCCAGGAAGCTCCCAGGCCTTTTGGGCTTGGACTGGGGCTGCATCCTAATTGCTCTTGTTCTGGGGTTTGCACCTTCTGGGACTGAATAGCTACTGGCTCCTCTGGCTCTTCTGCTTGCAGGTGGCCGCTGTGAACTATACCACCTCTGATTTTTTCATAAAACCCCTTTCAGGTATACTTCTTATTGAGTCTATTCCTGTAGAGAACCCTAACCAATACAGCATTATAAGGATTACTATAATTGTCATTCTAATCTTGCTCATAGAAAAGTAATTATATATAAATTTATAAACTAATATTTTCTGAACAATTATCGGAGTTTTTATTTTATCCCATAAAGTCATAAAACAAAGTCCTCTTATAGATATCTGTGAAAAGAATGCTTCCTTAAGTTGTGTGTGATGGCACATGCCTACAAACCCAGCAGTCGGGAGGCTGAGGCAGGGGAATTGCCATGAGTCACAGGCCAGCCTAGGCTACATAGAGAGTTTAAGGCCAGCCTGAGTCACAGAAATAGACTTTGTTTCAAAAAAGCTAACAAATGAATTTTTTCTTTGCATTTCCCAGCAAACTTTATTTAGAATTAGGTTTCACCTATTAAAAGCAAAAATTAAACCAAAGAAAAGATGAATGTTCCAGAAATGAGCAGAAAACAGAATACTCCTCTAAATTTATTTTGTAAATAAAAAATAAAAAGAGTGAGAATTAATGATATATTTGCAGAGCTTTAATCTTTTCTAGATCATTAGGGATAAATTTTTTGAGACAAGTATATTCAGATATTCTTTTTAATCTTAACTTTTATAACTATTAAATCTAAATATTTCATTTTTATTATTAATAAGTTTAGATTCATAAACAGCCCACCTGCTAAAGCACTGATTTATATTTGGGCATCTAAACACACAGTTGATTTGAAATAATCTTCATGTAATTGTGCATCTGTAGTACTTTGATAGTTATGGTATACTCCTTACCCTAAAAGGAACAGAAAGAAATTAATTCATAAATAAATAAATTGCTTGACTAAACAAGTTTCTCCCTGAAAATTAAACATTACCAAGAATCCATTTTCAAGGGAAATCCATAGAACAAAATATAGTTGTTAATTTATCAAATCTAGTAGCTTCCCTTTGCACAAATTCTAGCCTAAGGAAACTTTTTTTTTTTTAATCAGTACCAGGGATCGAACTCATGACCACCTGCTTGCAAGGCAGGAGCTTATGCCACTGAGCTAAATCCCCAGCCCCAGGAAACTTATTTAGAATATGCTAATTTAGTTTATAAATTAAGATAATAAAGTGGAGCTCATTGTTTTCAAGTTATAAATGTCACTAAGACAAAGAACTAGTTTCAAAGAGTTTTCAAATACATACCAAAAAATACGAATGTCCTTAGTTCAGTTCTGATGCCTCTGATCTACACAAGAAAAAGACAACAAAGGGAGTTGTGAGATCTCTGCCTGGACTCAGCAGCTCAAGAGGATGTCTGAGTCCTGCCATGTCAGTCCCAAAACAGGCAACAATGCATAAGCTGATCAGCGTGGTCTCACCCAGAGAATGAAATAGGAAGTTCAATCCCACAGGAAAACTGTTTTTTCTGATCTGGAGGATTTAATCATTATTTTATACATAGCACTCCTAGGGCATCTAAGCGGGATTGGCTCTGGGAACCCAAGAATTACAGAATCCACAGATGCTCAAGTCCCTTATATAAAATGGCACCATATGTCCATAGAATATCCTTAAGTAAGCTTCAAATTATAAATGTTTATCTATCATAATGTGAATGCTGCATAGATACTTATCATACCATATTGTTTAAGAAAGAAAGAAATGACAAGGAAAAATGTTTGCACATGTCCAGTACAAACACAACTTCCTCAACTATTTTTTGAGGCAAGGCTGGTTGAATCCTCAGAAGTGAAACATGGATACAAAGGACCAATGCCAATGCTATAGTGTCTACAGTTTCCTTTTGTGTTTGATAATTGGCATTTTAGAGAGTTCAAGCCAGTTGTTGTGCATAGTGTCCCTTAATTTGACTTTCTCTAACTGTTCCCTAACAATTAGACTTAGATTAAACATTTTCATTGAGATGCTCACAAATCGAAATGCTCCCTACACATTTAAATGAGATGTTCTCAGATTGAAATGCTTCCTATACATTTAAAAAGCATATAGCAGATTATATCAATATTTTAGTACTATCACTTAATAATATGTAATAATTACCTCCTATAAAATAGGAGTCACTGTTTATAATGTAAAATATGCTTTAGGCATGGGTATTTAATTTACATTATCACCCCAATGAGCTACGTATCTGAGAAATATAGATAGATAGACAGAGGATATATTTTTAAATTTTCCAATTTTTATGAGTATGTTTGCAGTACATAACGATCACATTCCTAACACTGTTTTGAACAGGGATTTATCCATAGTCATGGAACCAGAAGACTATGTCTGCAGCCAACTTTAAGGGCAGCACTATAAATACTGCCCTAAAATATGAAACCTCTTTTAATATTAAATATATTTACCGTGGAATTGCAAGATGGTGGACTGAGTGGTGGCATGATAAGAGAACCTTTCTGAGGAAAAAAATAAAAATAAAAACAACTCAGACACTGGAATCTGGCAACATGGAGAAAGCCAGACAAAAGGAGAGGAATTCTCATGACCCAGGAAGAAACTGAGGAAAAAGAAAAAAGAAAAAGAATCATGGACAGAGGGCTGGAGCTGGGCAAGCCCCGATCACTGTACTGGCATGTCTTAAAATCAGGTGACTCATGATCAAGCTGAGATTGCAGCCCTGCCAAGAGCGGGGGGTTGGTGACCTCCAGACCCTCGGCTGGAGGAGGCGCTGAGGCAGAGAGTGGAAACAGCCAGTCGAGCTGCACGAACTTTGGTGAGTGATGGGAACTAGAATCCCCAAACTGTGAGGACTGGCTGGGCAACATTTTGGCATTGGGCAGGGCCAGCTTGAATCAAAACTGGAGGCAGCATCCACTGATGACTCCTAGTCCAAAGCAGATTGGTAGGATCTGCTCGGGCAGGGCCACACCCCTGGTTGAAACCCAATAGCCAGGGAGGAGGCTTTTCTGGGCCAGTGGCATCCCCAGGGAACACACAAACTTGTTGAAGCATAAACTGGTTGACTGGCGTAGGGGGTGGAGCCAGCTCTCAGCGTGCAACTCGCAGATCCGCAGCGGACTGGGGGGAGGTACTTCCCTAGCAAGTGCACTGTAGAAAAACTGTAAGCAATAGGAAAGGCCCAGAGACCTCCACCACCCACCCATCTGAAGGGGGCCGAAAACACGACAAGACTGAGAAAGAGCAAAAGGTCCCCAACTGCGGAACCAGGGAAAGTGAGTCCAACAGAGGTAAATGCAGAGGAGGTTGAGAGTAGCAAACCTGTAATGTCAGAGTCAGCCTCATCAGAAATAAAGAAATACATCCGTGACCTCATTGTCGAATTTAAATCTGAAATTCTAACTCAGGTGAAGCAAGATATAAGAAGATTAATAAAAGAAGTCATGAGTAATCCTCAAGTAGACACAAATGAAAGAATAGAGAAACTAAGAGAAAGGAGAGAAGCCTTTGATGAAGAATATAAAAAAAACCTAGAATATATGAAACAGATCCGAAGAGAATATCAGGAAATTAAAAACTCCATTGAAACCTGGAAAAACCTTTTAACAGAAACTAAAGGCAAACTTTCAAAACTTGAAGATAGATTTGCAAAGTATGATCATGAAAGGAAGGATGTCTTAAAAATAACAAGGAACCAGGAAGCAATGATACAAAGGCTAGGAGATGACAAGAAGATTTATAACCTAAGAATAAACTATGTCAATGAAGATGCAGCAACAAATACAAATGAAATAAAAAGTCTATTCATAGAAATAATTAAGGAAAACTTCCCAAACATAGGTAACGGAAGTGAAGTTCAGATAAATGAGGCATATAGAACTCTAGCCAGCTACAACCAAACAGATCTACACCCAGACATATAATAATCAGGATCCCAGAAATGCATCACAATAACAGAATATTAAAAGTGGTTAAGGAAAAGAAACAGATTACCTCTAAAAGAAAACTCATCAAAATCACAGCAGACTTCTCAATGCAAACCATCAAATCAAGAAGAGCTTGGAGTGAAATATTCCAAGCCCTGAAAGCAAATAACCTCCAACCCAGAATGATGTACCCTGCAAAACTATCTTTCAAAATTAATGGAGAGACAAGATATTTCCATGAGAAAGAGGAACTGGGGGAGTTTGTGACCACCAATCCAACCCTGCAAAGAATACTGAAGGACATTCTAGAGAGAGAGAAGAAAATCACCAGGGTTTCAGGAATAATGGCAGAAAGCCCTCAAAGAAAGGGGCAGACAGTGGAATGAAGGAGAAAAGTAAACAAATAACAACAGAAAAATAGCATAGCAGAGATAAGACAGAGAAAATTGGTTATATCACTGTTTTATCTTGACTTATTTTATTTGAATCTGGTATGCTTGAGAGTGTCGAGTCTGAGAGTAGGGGCAACTACTCTGAAAGAGACAGGATTCAATAGGATACCCATTCTGGTTTGATTGTTAACTGCCTTTGAAGTCCTAAAATGCCTCCAATGTTTAGATTTTATTAATAGTGTAAAGCAATGCTAAGTTTATAT